>JAJONR010006893.1:0-54592 GCA_029582245.1 Solanum etuberosum | reverse complement strand
GGAAGATAGAAATGCAATGATGCAAAATAACCAGAATGACCAAGACTAAGATTCCAAGATGCCTAAAATTCCAAAATACTTAGGACTAACTGTTGACTAAAAACAGTAAGCAGAACCAAAACTTTCAAAAAAAAAATCTGAAAGGAATCACAGATGAAAGACACTAAGAATCAAAGCACTGAAAAAGGCTCTAATACCATGTCAGTTTTGCTGAATGAATGCTCTCAAATGAGAGTTCTTCCATTAAATAGAAAGAATTCTGATTTACATGCCTAAAAATCTGCTATATATCCCTAAATATATGTTATTCCTAATTGTAATATCTCTGAAAATATGCTACATTAATCTATGTTATCTCCTATCATCATTACACAAATATTTAGAGTTATAACATAGATATGTACAGATATTTAGAATCTGTCCAATCATGTTAACATGTTATAGCTTACTATCCTTAGACCTTGCTTGTTGATTGTTCTAACATGATAATTTGCTAAGTGTCGGGTTGATATTTAGCATGATTCCTTGTTCTTATCGTTATTGAATTGATTTGGCCTTATTTTGGATACTTCGGGTAATGGTTGTGTTGATCATGATTAGTTTGACGTCTCGTTTATTCCCACGAATTGTGAATAGGCTATGATGGCCTTAGTATTGATGTTATTGAGCCTTATCATAGGTTTGGCTAGTATTTGCCTTAGAGGTTGGATTTTGTGGCCCGTGGGACTTGATTCGAGAATGAAAAGAGGTTAGATACAACCCTTCAAGCTAGGTTGTAACCTTCAGGTAGCCCTTTTAGTACATGTGACCGGCTGGCTCTAGCGAGATGACTACCTAGACTTGTTCAGGTCCCTATTCTTTTTTGTGATATAGTTGATCCGAGGTGAGATTCCAAGTGGGGCTAGTTAGTGTTGTTGTTATTCCGACGTAAGATTCCAAAATATGCTAGGGTTCTATACAGATGATCCGATGTGAGATTCCAGTAGCAGCTAGGTTTCTTAGTCATTTCGATGTAAGATTCCGAGATTGACTTGGTTTCTAAGGATTTCTGATGTAAGATTCCAGAAAGGTCTAGTTATTTTGATGTAAGATTTTGGGGTGTGTTAGGTTTCGATGAGGCTTTCTAATGTAAGATTTCAGGAAGGACTAGACATTCCAATGTAGGATTCCAGGGTGTGATAGGTTCCGACAAGGCTTTCTGATGTAAGATTCTAGGGTGTGCTAGGTTTTGACAAGGCTTTCCAATGTAAGATTCTAGGAAGGACTAGCTATTTCGACGTAAGATTTCGGGAGATGTTGTTATCCCGATGTCAGATTTCTGGAAGGTGTTGGTGTTTATTACTAAGTTGTGCCTTATAGTGTAGCTTTTGTGTGTACCTGCCGGACTTATGGGGTTTCGATCGGGTTATTGATTGTCTGATTATTCCTATGATGCTTTGTTTGTGCTTTCTAGGCTTATGGGGTCTAGTTAGGCTTTAGATAGCTTTATTGCTTTCGTCATTTACCTTAGTAGCTTTATTATGATTCATGTCTAGCTATGCCTTTATTGTTGCCTTATTACCCTATTATTTACTCACTTATTATTATGTTATTGTAATCGCGAGTTTGGTTGGTTTTTGATGCCTAGTGAGTACCCGTTGTTTTGGTACTCATATTGCACTCAACATCTTTTTCCCTTACAGATTCGAGCTCTAGCCAACTCTATTGATTCCTTGTGTTGTTGTAGCTTGTATTCCGAAGACTGAGGGTGAGCTTATTGGGGTTCGTGGTTGACTCGTCTTCTTATATGTATTTATGACTAGTTTTTTGTATTTCGAGATAGTCTGTATATTTCTTGTACATGTCTGATGGCCTTTGGTCGTAGCTTTCTCAAATTTGTTTTACTATGCTTCTTTCTTTTCTTCGGCTCTTGAGGCTTGTTAACGTTGGTACCGGGCTAAGGGTTGGCTTACCTACTGTTGGGATTTAGTAGGTGCCATCATGACCTGAGTTTTTAGGTCATGACAGTCTCATATCATATTGGTGTGGGGTGGATGAAACAGAAGCTCGTATTAGAGTCTTGTCTGATAAGAAGGTGCCACCAAAACTTAAAGGCAAGTTTTACAAACAGGTGGTTAGACAAACTATGTCATATGGGGCAAAGTGTTGTCCAGTCAAGAAGTCTCACGTTTAGAAGATGAAAGTTACAGAAATGAGGATATTGCAATGGATGTGTAGTCGTACTAGGAGAGTTGGGTTTTAGAAATGAAGATATCATGGACAAGGTAAGAGTGGCCCCGCTGGAGGACAAGATGCAGGAGCGATGTCGAGATGGTTCGAACATGTGAAAAGGAAGTGCATGGATGTCCCAATGCGAAAGTGTGGGATATTGGCTATGGATGGTTTCAGGAAAGGTAGAGATAGATCGAACAAGTATTGGAAAAGGTGATTAGACAAGACATGGCACAATTTCAATTTACCGAGGACATGACCTTAACTAGGAGGTTGTGAAGGACAAGGATTAATGTAGAAGGTTAGTAGGTAATAAAATATTGTTTCAGTTATCCTTCCATACTAGTAACCATAATATTACTCCTTTAGTTTTATGAACTTCGACTTTTGTATTATTTTGGTGTAGTTATTGTTCCTTTTTCCGAAATGATTTGTCATGCTTCCTATAGAATTTTGTTATGGCTTCTTTACTTCCGCTATGTCTTTTTCCGCTATTTCTTTTTCCTTAAGTTGAGGGCCTATTGCAAACAGTCTCTCTACCTCCCAAGGTGAAGTTAAGGCCTAACACTCTATCCTCCCCAGACCTCACTTGTGAAATTACATTGGGTATATTGTTGACACGTGTATATCACATACATATATACATGAATACACAGATATACAAGGGATACATAGGGGATACATATCTCATCTTCTTCCATGTTCATCGCTTACTTTGAGTTTGAATAAAATTTTAACTCAAACCACCTTAAATCTCCATCAAATCACCCCGAAATTGAGATTCAAACTCCTTAAGATGTACCAATCTATTCCAACATCCACTCAAAACAAAATTTGATTTTGAAAACCCGAACTTCCAAACTCAAGCTTAAGTGAGCTTCAATGGCTTTCAATGGAGATTTTGCTCATTATAATTTAAGGTTTTCTAATGAAATTTTTGTATGAATTTTGAAATACCAATGTTTAATAACCCAAATGCATTTGAATTGGTCCTAATAATTACAGGTGTGAGTGTGACTGGAGGTGTGATATTCTTTTCATTTTTATGGTTCTTCAAATAGCGAAGATTGATGTTACTTAGATGCTCGAGAGCACAGCCAATTGAGAATACAACAGTGCAAGTAAAGAGGACAGCTTGCTGGTAATATTTAAAGGCATTGAGAGTGGATCCTAGTTGTGGTCAAAAATACAAGAGCATACAAGAGAAATAAGTGCTTCGATTAAGGCTAAAAACGTGAGAATTAGGCAGGAGAAGCAAGAAACAGAGAAAAGGAAGCTTTAGCCAAACTTTGTAATTAAAAAAAGGAAAGGATTTCGGACTAATATTAGTAGCAATTTATGAGTTCGGATAATATTGGTTGGTTTTTACTCTGGGCTGCCAAACTGGATAGTTCACTCAAAATAAAATAGGACAAACAAGAAGAGATTGATATATTGTATCTTAAAAGCCTAATGTAATCATATACAAGATTGTATATCTTGAACGGTTTAGATGCGAGGGAAGTGACAGTCCGCGGAGAAGTCTACGGCCTGAAAGTTCGCTCTGCAATCTGCAATAACAAATAAATTTCCCTTGAATATGCCACCTAATTTATCTAATTGTTCCATAGTTAACTAAACTTGTTTCGCCCATTGAAGGAGTAAATGGTAACATGGTAATCACAGCTTTATTACTTGATTAGCTAATCCAATCTTATATAGCATCAAATACGAACAAGAGTGAAGATCTAACAAGGTGAAAGTAAATGCGACCAACGCAAACTTATCATCAAAAGAAGTTACTATAAAAGCTGCCTTTATTTCAAAAGGATATCAACAACACCACTAAGTGATGTACATGAATAGAATAATTTGATGTTAATTGTCTCCTCTTTTTTTTTCCTGTTGTTGGTAATTTATGCCAGTAGTCTCATGCTGCTACCTTAAAATCACAATTGCAAACTAACAAAAGAAAAGAAAGGAACACGTAGTAGATAAAGTCACTTGCTTCATTTTGTGAAAATAGAATTTGAAAATTTCAAATACCTTTTGTTCTGGTAACACAAGCACTGAGAAAAGCGAGATTAGATGAGTAATTGAAGGCATGGTTCCATTCTTCATCTCTGCAACACATCATATCATCATTAAAAATAAGCTACATATCCGAGAACATAATATATATATAATGAATAAATTGGACCAACAATTTGCCTTTCTTACTATAAATAAATATTTCACTTTCCCTGTCGTCCCTTCGTGATTCAACTCCCCCTTCCCCACACACACAAAAATAATAAGCAAATATTTACCGATTTAGAATGCAGAATTTGAATTTATCCGAAAATTGGTTGTCGAAAAGGCCTAGCGTCAGATTGTATATACGGTTATATACAGTTCGAGTAACTAAATCAAGCACAGCCGGATTATCGAGTTGTGAAGCGGTGCCGGCACCGTTGACTATGGATTGACTCCAAACAAACTTGACTGAGCTGAACTGCAAATTCACTAAGCTCACCAGGAAGACAATGATGGCGAGTTGGAATGTGGACGTCGGCGACTTTCTCCGCCGCCGGTGAGTCTCCGCCATAGCACGGTCCGATTAGAGGAAGAAAAGGAAAATGGTGAGAAGTCATGGCGCCTATGAATGATTAAAAAGAAGGGAACTGCAGAGATAGTGGGTCCCATTTCCTGCATTTCTCTTACGAAGAAGACCATGTCTTGGGGACTGGGGAGCATAAAATATTATTTTACTCCCGTTGAACATACCAAACCACCCTTCAATTTCCTTATTTTATATCATTTTTAACTTTTTTGTTTGACCAAGGCCGCCGGCAAAGTGAAATCTCGAGTATCTTTTAGCATAGTTTCGAGGCAGACTAAATTAATCATATTATAATTTCATATTCCTATGAGATTCAATAGGCAAAGATGATTTTATGAACATAATTTCTAAGAACAGCTACTATATTTTGTCTAAGGACAGATTCATATCTCATCAGGTCATTAATATATTATGTCAAATTTAATATTGAAGAAGTAACAACTCAAGTTATAGCATGGATTTTTTTCGTATTTAAAACCTACATATTTTGTTAAGGAATCCATATTTTCTTTGGCTACAACAGTAGGGAAGACATGGCAACTATTAACAAGACAAGACCTAGTTATGCTAAGGTCAGGTGTATCTATTCTTTGATTTCCTGAAATTTGTGGAGATGGAAATTATCAATAATGCTACTAAAACATCAAAAAGTAGAACATGTTAAGATACAATATGACATGTTCCCTAAATATTGTAAAGAGTGCAAGCTTCAAGGTCATGAGTCATGACGAAGAAGAATGCAGAGTGCTTCATTTTGAATTGAGACAGAAGTTGGAGGATACTGAGACAATGGGCAAGCAAAAAATGGAGTAAGAGGGAACAATTGTTCCAATGACAAATCGAAGGAGGAGAAATGGGTATAACAGGAAACAGTGGAACCCAACTCATAGGGTATTCACAAGGTAAAACAATAATGTTATGAGTGATATAGCTAAAACACCTTTTAAAAAAAGAATTACTACTGCTAATCCTTTTGTCGTCTTGATTGATGATGACCCACAAAAAGCACCAGAGAATGAAGGTACAACAGAGAATAATAAAGAGTACAATATTGAAGCAACTAGACACTAGTGGGTCAATTAAGACATACGGAAGAGAGGTCTATTGGTGATAATATCGCTCTAGAGCAAGGAGAATAAATCAACAAGAGTACATACACACAAATAGGAGAAGACAAATGCAATAATGAGATAAATACACTGTCTAGCAGCCCTACCAGTAGTGGTACACCTCCAAATAAGGTTTTGGCACTCACACATGACCACTTGCAAATGCAAGAGCTTCATCAATTAAGAGAAGAAGGAGATGATAGCTCAAATAATAATTGTGATGCAGTCATAAGTACAACAACAAGCCCAATTTTAATCGTATCGCAAGTGAGAAGGCGATGAATAAAAAAGTTGATTGTAGTCCTCATGAGAAAGAGTCTGGTTTTACCTGAAAAATGTGGGGAAGCACCATCACAAAGTAATGCAACATGGTTAGAGATACAGAGAAACTATGAAGAAAGATACCCACCTGAAATGGTCACTTTTGAAGCTAAAGAAACAAGTGCACAATCAATGAAGTCAATATCAAGTAAGAAATATAGTATGCTTATTGATACAATTATAAAATCACCTAAACCTCAGGCAATACTACCTCACAGACAAGAGTCCCCAATGTTGAACCTACGCAAGCTTGTCACTTATCAGATAGTTCAAGCAATAGACAAGGACAAGATTAAAAGGAAAGTTGATGAACTAATTGAAGATAAAGATGAAAAGAAAAATCATAACAATTTTACAAAAGTGCAGAAGGAAGCAGGTTTGTCACCAAAGGCTTTGACAAAACATTTGGAAAACAAAGGGAAGGTTGATACAACATCAAGGCAAGTTAGAGCCAATCCTAAGAGAGGGACAAAATCAAATTCATCATAAATCATAAATCTTTAATATGGAATACTAGATAACACATCATTCTTTTCACAGAGTCCAAATGTTATATAGTTATCACAATTTTTTTGATTGATTTAATGGAATCGTTTCAACAAACAAGTCAGATTCAGAAGTACAAAAGGGGATTGGGCATGTCATATACTAACTATAGTCAGAATAGAAAAATAGGTGTTTGTGCAGGAAAATATTCATGTAGGGATTATTTCAGACACAACAGCAGTTAACGTTGCAGCTTACCTTATCAGATGGTCAGATTTTGATGTCCACTCTTGTGTATGCTAAGTCTAGTGCACAAGAAAGGCTACAACTTTGGGAGGCTATCTATTATGTAGGTTACAACTTGAACTTACCCTGGCTGGTAGGAGGGGACTTCAATGTTGTATTGAGTGATGAAGATAAGATAGGGTGCCTTCTAATTTATCTGCATGATTATGCAGATATTTATGTTTGTATTAACTCATATGAGTTATTTGATAGTGATGTTAAAGAAAATCATTTCATCTGGTGGAATGGACAAATTAATAATGCTGGTAAATTTAAGAGGCTGGATAGAATTGTGATCAATCAAGAATTCTTAAATGTCTATGGTACTATAGAAGTACAACATCTAGCTAGATTTGGATCTAACCATGCACCTCTTCTATTTAGTTATGGGGGTCAAAATTTAATAGACATGCAACCTTTTAGATTTTTGAAGTTCTGGGTTGATGAAATTGATTTTAAGAAAGTGGTGGAATGTAATTGGATTACTATAGGGGAGGAAAATGTTTTTGCCAAGTTGAAACAGAAGATGAAGAGAACAAATCATGTTTTATCTCTTTGGAGTAAAGAGAAATATGGTGATATCTTTAAGCAGTGTGTCATACGGGAGGAGATTGTTAGAATGAAAGAATCTTTATTTAAAGATCAACCACCTACTGCTGCAAACAGATCCATTTTGCAGTAAGTGCAGGCTGAATTCAACAGATACTTGTGATACGAGGAAAATTTTTGAAGGCAGAAAGCAGGTGTCCATTGGTTCTTAAAAGGAGATAGAAACACTAGGTTTTTTCACGGTCTAATAAATGGAAGAAGAAAGAAATTATCTTTGAACATAATAACGAACGAAGATGGCCCTTGGACAAAAGGAGAAGAAGAACTAATAAATAAAGTTATTTCTTTTTATAAAAAACATTACTGGAGGGGATACTACCATGAAATCTCACTATTGAACCATATTTCGTGTATGGTAGATGTTGGAGACAATGATACGACGAATGAATTATCCATAGTAGATGAGATTAAAATGACAGTATATGAATTAAACAGTAATGGTGCAAGTGGACCTGATAGTCTTTCTGGTCTTTTCTACCAATCTTATTGGGACATTGTTGGTACTGATATCTTAGACGTGATTCATGCCTTCTTTGAAGGGCACACCATTTCTAAATTCATCACTCATACAAACTTGATTTTATTACGTAAGAAGGAGGTGGTGTAGAGTTTTTCAGATTTGAGGCCTATTAGTTTGAGTAATTTTCTGAATAAGATCATATCCAGATTAATACATGACAGAGTTGAAGGTGTATTATCAAAGCTAATCTCACAAAATCAGGGTGGTTTTGTGAAAGGGAGAAGTATTACCGAGAATGTATTATTGGCTCATGAACTTATTACAGACATTAGAAAGATGAGGAATCCTACTAATGTGATGATCAAGTTAGACATGACCAAAGTATATAATAGGGTGGATTGGTTCTTCTTGATAAAGGTGTTGGAAAAAAAATGGATTTTAATACATTGGTGATTGATAAGATTTGGAGATTATTGAGTAACAATTGGTACTCCATCCTTATCAATGGTCAGACCCATGATTTCTTTCACTTATCTATATGGGTGGAGCAAGGAGACCATTTGTCACTTGCTCTATTTATTCTGTCTGCTGAGGTATTGTCAAATGCTTTGAATAATCTGTTTGGCAACAAAGATTTCAAGAGTTTTTGCATATCTAAGTGGAGTGACAACATTAATCACCTTGTGTATGCAGATGATACCATAATATTTGTATCCGCGGACAACATATCTTTGGTATTGTTTATAGATATTTTGGAGAGATATAAGAAAGAATCAGGTCATAAAATAAACAAAGAGAAGAGTTTCTATTACATGTTTAATAAAGCTACTTTGAATATTATTCAAGAAGTTGAGAACCACTAGTTTTGCAAGAGGAAACTTTCCTCTATCTTATCTTAGATGCCCCATCGATCATGCCAAGAAGAGGAAAATCCATTTCTCTGAGTTAGTTTTAAAAAAGTACAAAATAAGCTTCAGGCTTGGAATAAAAAATGTTATCATTTGGAGGTAAAGTTGTGCGCATAACCACAATTCTTCAAAGCGTCCATATTTATTTGTTATCTACAATTTTTTCCTCCCAAGTGTGTTATTCAAGACCTTCAAAATAAATAAAAAAATATTGTGCTATTTGGGATTTGAACCCAGAACTCCTTCATTCAACTGGACACATATTACCACTACGCCAAAGTCATAACTTTTATTAAGGGTCACCAACTTTAAATATATAGTTGACCAGTACGGTACATAGAAAGTCCTACAGACCATAGGTTCAAACCGTAGAAAGGTCCAACAGTTAAGTGGTCCGTGGTCTTTCACCATGGCTACTGTGAAGGACCACGGACCACTAGACAGTCCTGTGGAGCTTCACACGAGCCGTGAAGTGGCTCGTGAAAGAGGCTTGGCGGACTTTAGGATTTTGGTCAACTTCAAATAATCATATCTTTCAGCACAAAAATGATTTAGGTGGCCCACGACCTATCAAATTAAAGGTCTTTGAGTCCTCTTTCCAATGTCACCAAGTTTGCCTAATTCCGAGCCCGAAGTAAAAAGTTATGCTTGTTTTAGTGAAGCTCTATCGGGCAGAGCATCTTCACGACCCACTTGACGGGCCGTGGTGTTCTAGACGGCTCGTGAAGCATGTCTTGAAGTCACTTCGTCAACTTTTAAGTGAGGTTTCACCCCCAAAGTTACTAGTTAAGCACCACGAATGTCTAAACGGTCTATGAAGCTCCACACGGACTGTGAAGTCGTCCATGAAGGGGACTTGTCAGCCTTAGAGTGTAGGGTCAACTTTAAACAACCATATCTTTCAGCACAAAATGAATTAGGTGGTCTATAACCTATCAAATTAAAGATCTCTGAGTCCTCTTTCCAACGCCACCAAGTTTGCCTAATTCCAAGCTTGGAGTAAAAAGTTATCTCCATTTTAGTAAAGCCCTGCTGGGTAGGGCATCGTCACGAGCTGCTAGACGGGTCTTGGTCATCATGACGACCCATCAAGCATGTCTTGAAGTCACTTCGGCAGCATTTTAGTCAGGGTCGCATTGGTCTTTTTTCCTATGCGTTTGGTACTTAAACTATGTCATTTAATGCTTAAACTACATCGTTTTATTCAGTCTAAGCTTAGCAAACTAGTCAGAAACTACCCAGAACCATCATTCTCCAAAAAATCACCCAACTTAGAGCGAAAAGAAGAGGAAAAAAGTTGACCGTTTCTCCCAAGAACAAGCAGGAGTGTTCTTCAAAGTTCATCCCCAAAATCCAAAGGATTTCTCTGTAGATTTCATCATCAAGTATGTGGGATTTCACTAGTGGGTTCATTTCACCCATTAGGTCCCTAGAGTTCAGTTAGTTCTTTGATTCTTCATTGTTTTTTTAGACCTAGGGTTTCTAAAACATTGGAGATTCATTGTGTTTTAGCTGTTATAGTTTCCATAATCTAATTAGCATGTTTCTTGGAATTTTTGAATAGTTCCATGTATAGAATTCAGTATCCTCGCTTACATTAATCATCAGTACTCATGAATTATACTTGCTAGACAGATCGGTCATAAGATCATGCTTTAGAATTTGAATGCCATACCTTTCAGTATATTTATGTGCATTCCCAGATAGCATGTCGGTATTTTGAGCTACTCAGTATTTCAGTGTATTTTAGCTTTTCATTTAGTTGGGAGTAGACTTAGCACCGAGTTGGACTAGGGTTTAGCGTACCTTCACAGTCCCAGAACTACGTGCCAACGTAGGTTCAGAAGTCCCCTCTGTTGGGCACCAATTTTAGTGATCACGCCACAGTCATGCCTCTATACCCCTGTCAAGGTATATTGGGTCATCTCGATAGGGCGTATACATCGGACTACACGCTTAGCTCACGTGGTTTATGTCGGTTAATAGTATCTCCCACAGTCATACTTCATTGCATTGACCATGATATCAGTATTCATTTCAGCATTCAGTTCAGCATATTAGCTACATGATTAGTACTTGGTCATTGTATTTAGCTTAGCTTTTCAGTTACATTTCAGTACAGCCTATTTCCATGCTCATTATTATATTGCTCAGTTATATCATTATTCAGCTTGGTATCTATATCTTGCATGCTCAGTACATTCCAAGTACTGATGCATACGTTACGCTACATCATTTTATGATGTAGGTTCAGACACTCAGCATCCAGCTCACGCTTAGTTCGATTTCTGGCCTATACTGAACAGCTTATGTGGTGAGTCCTCATAGTTCGAGGATGTTTCTTTATGCTTGGTTTAGTTAGTTTATTTTCAGTATTTTTAGAGTTAGCTGGGGACTTACCCCAACAGCTCATAGAGTCAGTATTAAATTGTTTTGGGTTGTTTCCCCTTTGACATTCAGTTATAGTCTCACTTGAATTTCTTTTAGTTGTGACTCACTTTATAGTTATGCTTCCGCCTTCGTAGTTATATTTCAGTATGGTTGTGATATGCCAGACTTAGGGTTAGCTTGGGGTCACTTGTGATCCTAGGTCCCGTGTTACGTCTAGGGGGTAGCCTCGAGGCGTGACATCTAAGGTAAGTTAGTATTCACCTATGAAGTTCTTTCCTCCGTAGGGTTCCTAAAATCTCCAATTTTTTACAAGTTAGATTCTCAATTCAAAGTTAATGTTTTATTCAATCTTCATGGGTTCTTTTCAATTATGATCTAATTGATTGTGTTTCTATCTTTTTATGCGTTAATTGAAGTAATTATATGCTTTTGAGTTGAATTTACATGAACTCATGCATGATCCATGATTTCTAGACTATGATCATATGATGAAGATTATGAACTATGAAAGTTGAATTTATGAAGACATGCATGTTCTTTTATGAAATTGATATAAATGATTTAAGCTTGCTTTGAGAGTAAAGTATCAATGTTTTTGTTGTTGTTTTTGTTGCAAAATGTTTTCTCACATAAATGATTCGTAAGGTTGAAAGGTTTCCTCACCTAAGTTGAATCAAGATTAAGGAGCTATTCCAAATGAACTTTAGCTTGGATTGGTGGCTTAATTGTGCCTTTCCATAGATGACACTACGAATATGATTAATGACTATTCCATGGGATTTTACTTAGCATCGAGAGGATTTTGAGATAGAGGCTCTCCCATTAGTAGAGGTCGGGTCTCTAGAAGCAATCTCATTGTCCCTAACTACGTGCCCCCATAGGATTTGTCTTAGAAAGACATAGCTAGTAGATCCACCTAAGCTAAAAGTTTATGGTTCTTACCTTGGCAAGTAAGGACATCTCTTTTCGGTGTGGGATAGACACCGGATTCTATGTTATAGCTCACAAGGTCTATGTCAATTTTATGATAAACTTTCCACAATAATGAACTAAGCTTACTTTATGAAAGTATCTCACAGTTATTTTAAAGATGTTTAGCTTGAATTGACCATGATTATGACTTATGTTTTCTAACTCGTTTTCTCTCATGATTTAAGTTTGGTCATTGCATATCATGTAAAGTCCTTTTTAGCATGATTTCATAACTCTTATACATTGCTATCATACTTAGTAAATTACATGTACTAATGTATACTTGTACTTACATTGTTTCACTAATGTAGGGTTCGACACTTCTACCTCCCATACTCGTGGCTAGTTGGTTCCATTGGCTTCGAAGGTTGGTGAGTCTTCATGTTCTGAGGACAGAGATACTTTTATAGCTTTATGTCATTTCCATTTTCAAACTTTGTATGTGATGTATGGTTTATGTCCTCAATCACTTTTCTTATAATGTATTTGATGGCTTATTGAGACTTATGTTAGAATTATGTTGTTGTCAAACTCATTTATGATACAAAACTGTTTCTTTGGAAATCTTTATTTCTCTTATCTTGTATGATGTATTCTAAGTGGCTTGTGTAGAGCCTCTCGGGGTTCTATACGCCATGTTATGCTTAGGATATACTTTGGGTCGTGACAAACTTGGTATTCAAAGCACAAGATTTAGAAAGGTCCTAAGATGTCTCATAAGCCACGTCGAGTAGAGTCTTTTTCATGAGTGTGTAGCGCACTACATTTATGAATAAGAGGCTATAAGATGTTTAGGAAACTCCACTTCTTTCATTACTCTAAAGTCATCCGATAGAGTATGACTTTATATGTCTCTCTCCTAATCCTTATCCTATGCGTTTCATGATATGACCCCTCGAAGAGCATACGTTAGAAGGAATGCGGGTGAGAATGTGGAACAAGAAGCTCCACAAGCTCCTCAAGAATCTTCTCAAGTTATGGCTAACCCTTTGGCCGAACAAGTGACTAATGCGGAGTTTCGAGTTGCTTTTCAAGTGTTGGCTCAGGCCATGACGGCTCAAGCCAGTAGGGAGGCTGTGGTCCCATGAACCCAAATATGGGTACGGTGGCAAATAGAGTGAGGGACTTCACTAGAAAGAATCCCCCAGAGTTTTAAGGTTCCAAGGTTGAGGAAGATCCTCACGAGTTCATTGATGATGTGTATAAGGTTTTGATGATAATGGGAGTGACGCCGGTGGAAAAGGTGGAATTGTCCGCTTATCAACTTAAGGGTGTTGTTCAAGTTTGGTTCAACCAATGGAAGGAAGATAAAGTGGTTGATGCGGGTCCTTTTGATCGGGAAAATCTCAAAGTTGCTTTTCTTGATAGGTTTTTTCTTCTTAAGATGAGGGAGGCTAAAGTTCTTGAGTTCATTAACCTTCATCAAAGGAATATGAGTGTGAAAGAGTATGCTTTGAAATTTACAGAATTGTCTAGATATTCCCCTACTATGGTGGCCGACTCTAGGGTAAAGATGAGCAAGTTTGTTTCGGGAGTGTCCAAAATGGTTGTTAAGCAATGTTGTATCACCATGCTCATTAATGAAATGGATATTTCTCACCTAATGATACATGCTCAACAAATAGAAGAGGACAAACTTAAGGAAAGATCTGGAGAGGTAAATAGGACAAGGATCGGTGATGCTGACTTTTCACATTCGAGGTCTAATGGACATGGTCGTTCTAGATTCTGATAAATGTCTTCCGATCAAGGTTCCTCTAATGCTCCAGTTCCAAATTTCAACAAAGATAGGGTGCCTAGCCCTAAGCCTCAAGGAGGAAACGGTGGTGGATATTCATTGTCTTACTTGTGCTAGGTGTGGAAGGAAGCATGAGGATAAATGCTTAGCCAGTACAGATGGTACTTTGGTTGTGGCAAGAGTGGTCACAAGATTAGGGATTTTCCATCACTTACTTCTAAGGGAAGAGAAGGTAGGCAAGCTCTGCCTACTGGTTCGGGTTCAAGTGCTCCAAAGAAAAACTGATATTATGCACTTCAAACTCGACATGAGCAAGAGGGTTCTCCCGATGTGGTTACCGGTATTTTGAAACTCTTTCATCTTGATTTTTATGTTTTGCTTGATCCCGGTGCTATTTTTTCTATTGTGACATCATATGTGGATATGAGGTTTAATGTTTATTCGGATGTGTTGTTAGACCATTTTTCTGTCTCTACTCCTATTGGTGAATCTATTGTGGCTGAAAGAGTCTATAGAAATTGTCCCATCTTACTATACCATAGAGCCACTCATGTTGATCTAGTAGAGCTTGATATGTTAGATTTTGATGTTATTCTTGGTATGGATTGGCTCCATTCTTGTTATGCTTCTATTTATTGTATAACCCGAGTGGTCAAGTTTCAGTTTCCAAATGAACCGACCCTAGAGTGGAAAGGGGGAAATTATATGCCTAAGGGTCAGTTGTTTTTTGTCTTAAAGCTAAAAAAATGGTTTCTAAAGGTTGCATGTTCCACCTTGTTAGGGTTAGAGATATGGATTCTGAAACCCCTATTCTTGAGTAGATCCCTGTTGTGAATGAGTTTCTAGAAGTGTTTCCCAATGATCTACCCGGTGTTCCTCCTAAAAGTGAAATATACTTCGGTATTGACCTTCTCCCAGATACGCAACCTATCTTTATTCCTCCTTACCATATGGCTCCGGCAAAACTTAAGGAATTGAAAGAGAAATTGAAGGATTTGTTGGATAATGGTTTCATCCAACCGAATATCTCTCCAAGGAGTGCTCCAGTTTTATTTATTCATAAGAAGGATGGTTCACTTTGCATGTGTATTGATTACTAGCAATTGAACAAGGTTACCATTAAGAATATGTATCCTCTTCCAAGGATAAATGGTTTATTTGATCAAATCCAAAAAGCGAGTTACTTCTCTAAGATAGACCTCCGGTCAGGTTATCACCAATTGAGAGTGAAGAAAGATGACATTCTGAAGACAACTTTTTGGATTCGGTACAATCATTATGAGTTTTGATAATGTCATTTGGTTTGACTAATGCTTCGACCACATTCATGGACACGATGAATAGAGTGTTTAGATAATATCTAGACATGTTTGTAATTGTGTTTATCGATGACATCTTGATTGACTCAAGAGTGAGGATGAGCATACTGATCATTTGAAGATTGTGTTCCAAGTACTCAAGGACCAACAACTATTTGCTAAGTTTAGTAAATGCGAGTTTTGGTTGAGATCTGTGGCTTTTCTTGGTCACATTGTTTCTGGTAAGGGTATAAAGGTAAATTCTAAGAAGATGGATGTGGTTAAGAGTTGACCTAGACCTTTATCCCCTTTGTATATTCGAAGTTTCTTGGGTTTGGATGATTATTATAGAAGGTTTGTGGAAGGGTTTTCTTCTATTTCCTCACCATTGACTACATTGACACAAAATAAAGTTAAGTTTTCATGGCCAAAAGCGTTTGAGAAGAGTTTTCAAGAGTTAAAAGATAGACTTACCTCCGCTCCGATGTTGACTTTACCAGAAATGTTCGATGGGTTTGTTTTTTATTGTGATGCTTCAAGGATTGGATTAGAGTGTGTTCTTATGCAAAATTGGAAGGTTAATTTCTTATGCTTCAAGGCAACTTAAGATTCATGAAAATAACTATCCTACCCATGATTTGGAGCTAGCAGCGGTGGTGTTTGTGTTAAGAATTTGGAGACACTATTGGTATGGTGTCCCTGTTGATGTCTTTACCGACCATGAGAGCTTGCAATACGTGTTCAAGTAAAAGGATCTAAACCTTCACCAACGTAGATGACTATAACTCTTGAAGGACTATAACATGAGTGTCCTATACCACCCGAGCAAGGCGAATGTGGTGGCGGATTCTCTCAGTCGATTAATAATGGGTAGTGTTGCTCATGTTGAAGATTATAAGAAGGAGTTGGTTTGTGATGTTCATAGATTGTCCTGATTGGGTGTTCGGTTGGTTGATTCTAATGAAGGTGGTGTTATGGTTCACAATGGTTCATAATCATCTTTTGTATCGGATGTGAAAGTCAAGCAAGGTCTTGATCTGATTTTGGTTCAGTTGAAGGAAGCAGTGCTTAAAAAGTCTGTTGAGGCTTTCTCCCGAGGGAAAGATTGTGTGCTTCGGTATCAAGGTCATTTTTGTGTTTCCAATGTTGATTACTTGAGAGAACAAATCCTATTAGAAACTCATCATTCACCCGGGAACCACCCAGATGTACCGTGACTTGTGGGAGGTCTATTGGTCGAATGGGATGAAGAAGGATATTGCGGAATTTGTGGCTAAGTGTCCTAATTTTCAGCAAGTGAAAGTTAAGCATCAAAAGCCCAGAGGTTTGTCCCAAGACATTAGAATTCCTACTTGGAAGTGGGAAGATCTGAATATGGACTTTTTTGTGGGTTTACCCCACACCCGGTGGTAACATGACTCGATTTGGGTTATTATTGATCTTATGACGAAGTCGGCTCATCTCATTCCCGTCAAGGTTTCCTATTTGGCGGAAGACTATGCTAGTTGTATATAAAAGAGATGGTTAGGTTGCATGGAGTGCCCCTATCCATTATCTCCGATCGTGGTACCCAATTTACTTCTCAATTTTGGAAGTCTTTCCAAAAGGGCATTGGTACTTGTATTAAGCTTAGTACGACCTTTCATCCTTAAACCTTCTGGGCAAGCGGAGTGTACTTCTCAAACTATGGAAGATATGTTGAGAGCTTTTGTGATAGACTTCAAGGTTAATTGGTATAATCACATGCCTTTGATTGAGTTTGCATATAATAATAACTATCATTCAAGTATTGGTATGGCTCCATTTGAGACTCTTTATGCAGGAGGTGTAGATCACCAATAGGTTGGTTTGAAGTTGGTGAGGTTGCTTTGATAGGTCCCGAGTTGGTACATGAGGCTATGGAGAAAGTTTGGCTTATTAGAGAAAGGTTGAAAATGGCTCAAAGTCGACAAAAGTCCTATGTCGCTGTTAGAAGAAGAGATTTAGAATTTGGGGAAGATGATTGGGTTTACTTAAAAAATTTACCTATGAAAGGTGTAATGAGGTTTGGAAAGAAAGGAAAGCTTAGTCCCCGATATGTAGACCCATATAAGATTTTGAGGCGCATTGGAAATGTTGCTTATGAACTTGATTTGCCTAATGACTTAGCATTGGTGCATCCGGTTTTCAATGTCTCTTTATTGAAGAAATGTGTTGGTGATCCGACATCTATTGTACCATTGGAGAGTCTTGGTATGAAGGAGAGCCTTTCTTATGAAGAAAATCTGGTTGAGATTTTTGACTGACAAGTCAAAAATTTGAGAAATAAGGAAGTTGCATCCGTAAAAGTGTTGTGGAGGAATCAAAGGGTTGATGGTGCTACTTGGGAGGCCGAGGTCGATATGATGTCCCATTATCCCCAGATCTTTCCCTCCGATCCTACTCTAGCTTGAGGCATTTAGCTCTTTATGGTTCATTCTTTCGGATTCATGTTTCTTAGTCATTCTTATGTTTCCTCATGAATGCATGCTCATGAAAAAAAAATGATCTTTGAGGAAATGAGTTAGCTTGATTGATTACTTCATGATTATGTGCATTTGAGTATGATTTGCATGTATGTCTTATAAAATGATGATTTGAATATGATTTAACTTGGAGTCGATGTTCCTCCTTGGTTATGTGTATTTAGATAAAATTGCATTCATGTTGGGTTGTTAGTTTCTCTCCTACTCTATTCATGCCAGCTTGAGTCCCATTCGAGGAAGAATGTTCCCAAGGGGGAGATATTGTAACACCTCAAATTTTGGAAAAGGAAGAAAGGGATTTTTGGGCTGCAGGTTGTGTCTACGGATCCCCATCTACAGATTGTAGAAGCTTCTACGGGCCATAGATGACATCTGTAGAAGAGGGAAAATAATTTTTTGAAAAGTCAAGTACCATACCTCTTTTTACGGTTGAACAGGACGGCCTGTCAACCATTGTACGAGTTGTTGATAGGTCTCGTAGGTGATTCTCGGACGTAGTGAAATTTTGAGGGTTAAGTTGGTTTCTACGGCTGGTGTCTACAGATCGTAGAAAGACCTATGAGCCGTAAACAGGTTTCGTCAAAGTTGGTCCAATTCTAAAAGTTTTGTACTTTTCTACGGTTGACTAGTACGGTTCGTAGAAAGTCCTACGGATCGTAGGTCCAAACAGTAGTCTGACAGTTAATTTTAAGGGGCTTTTGTGTCTTTTCCCTAAATGATTAATGCATAAACTAGGTCATTTTGTTCCTAATCCTAAGCCATATATAAGTCTTTTAGGCCCTAAAACTACTTATTCTAAATCATTCCCCCCTAAATTCCCTCCAAGTTCATCCCCTCCATATTTCCTCAAAGTCAAGGAGAGAAAATTAGGGTTTCAAGAACCAAGGTGTCAAATTCACCATAGCAATTGGGCTTTGAGCTCTAAGGTATGTTAGTATTCACCTATAGAGTCCTTTCCTCCACAGGATTCCTAAAATCTCCAATCTTACAAGTTAGATTCTCAAATCAAAGTTAGAGTTTTATTCAATCTTCATGGATTCTTTTCAATTATGATCTAATTGATTATTTTCTATCTTTTTATGCATGCATTGAAATAATTATATTCTTTTGAGTTGAATTCACATGAACCCACACATGATCCATGATTTCTAGACTACGATTATATGATGAAGATTATGAACTATTAAAGATGAATTTATGAAGACATGCATGTTTTTTTATGAAATTGATATAAATGATTTAAGGTTGCTTTGACAGTAAAGCATCAATGTTGTTGTTGTTGTTTCGAAAGGTTTCTCACATAAAGGATTTGTAAGGTTATAATGTTTTCTCACCTAAGTTGAATCATGATTAAGGAGCTATTCTAAATAAACTTCAGCTTGGATTGGTGGCTTAATTATGCCTTTCCATGGATGATACTACGAATATGATTTATGACTATTTCATGAGATTTTACTTAGCACTGAGAGGACTTTGAGATGGAGTCTCTTCCGTAGGTAGAGTTCGGGTCTCTAGAAGCATTATCCTTGTCCCTAACTACGTGCCCCCATAGGATTTGTCTTAGAAAGACATAGCTAGTGGATCCACCTAAGCTAGAAGTTTATGGTTCTTACTTTGGCAAGTAAGGACATCTTTTCAGTGTGGGAAGACATCAGATTCCATGTTATAGCTCACATGGTTTATGTCGGTTATATTGTAAACTTCCCACAATAATGAAAGTATCTCACAAGTGTTTTAAAGATGTTTAACTTGCATTGACCATGATTATGACTTATGTTTTCTAACCCTTTTCTCTCATGATTTAAGCTTGGTCATTACATGTCATGTAAAATCCTTCAAAACATGATTTCATAATTATGCATTGCTATCATACTTAGTACATTCCATGTACTAATGCATACTTGTGCCTACATTATTTCACTAATGTAGGGTCCGACGCTCCGACCTCCCATACTCGTGGTTAGTTGGTTCCATTGGCTTTGAAGATTGGTGAGTCCTCATGTTCTGAGGACCGAAATACTTTTATAGATTTATGTCATTTCTATTTTCAGACTTTGTATGTGATGTATGGATTACATCCCAACCACTTTTCTTATGATGTATTAGATGGCTTATTGAGACTTATGTTAGAATTTCGTTGTTGTCAAACTCATTTATGATGTAAGATTGTTTCTTTGGAAATCTTTTTTTCTATTATATTGTATGATGTATGCTAAGTGGCTTGTGGGCTTGTCAGGGATTTATACGTCATGTTACGCCTAGAGTATACTCTGGGTCGTGACACTTTATGCTTTTCTGAAAATAATACTTTCTTTATAAATGAAAAAATAATACATTTGAGATCATTAAAGTTCCCTTAAAACTCTTCTCAATGATGCTTTAAAATTACTCTTAGACTCTCTTTAAATTCCAAAATCAATACAAGGAAATAATTGCACAACAACTTTCAACAAAATCTCATCAACTAAGGTTCATGTGAAAATATAAGCATGAACAATAATGCAAGGATCTCAATGCATAAAGTATCATAATCTCACAATTAAGAAATTAGAACTCGAAATAAGAACACAATTCAGATTTAGAATTTCATGGAACTTTTTGGTAGAATACTGGATTTAATTCTTTCTGACTGAATTTAGATGTAGGGTGGAGGATGAACTTATTCCAACACTACGAATAACCTTACATACCTGGAAGAACGAAGTTCTTGAGGAAACTTGAAGAACTTGAAAGAACACTTGAAAATCCTAGATTTCTCCGATTGGATCGTTGCTCTAAGTCTTGGGAGTGTTTATGAGAGCTTTAGGGTCAAACTACACTGATAGGAACCTTAATTAGGTGTAAAAACTTCGAGATTTATACATAGCGCCTATTTGGATGGGCTTATAAAAAGTAACTTATAAGTCAAAAGTTAAAAGTCATAAGTAGATGGTACCCTACTTTTGACTTATTTTAAAACTTTTTTGGTCTAAAAGTCGGTGCTTAAAAGCACTTTATAACCTTTCCAAACACCTCCAAAACTAAAAAATTACTTAAAAGTCAAAAGTACCAAAAATTAAGTTAATCCAAACTAGCACTTAGAAGGGGTGGGAAAAGACTGAACAAACCTCACTTAAAAACTATACGGTCACTTCTACAAGCACCATAAACGGTCCCTACAGGCTTCTAAGGATCGTATTGATCAATCATAGAAAGACTACTGGAGACTAACTTCTAGACCAAATTCCACGATCCAGGGTCTGCGATCTGTAGAACGACCTATGACCCGTAGGTCCCTTCCGTGCAACTCATGGTCTAACTTTCCCCTAAGGCCATTCTCCTTTCTACGAGTCCTGGGCTATGGACCGTAGGACTTTGTACAGTCCATAATACCAACCGTAGATCCAAGGTACATAAAAAATTTCTAAGTATAGATCTCTTCTGCCCTGATTTACGAAGCGTACAACTTTCTACGGACCGTCATGTTGGTCCGTAGGTATTCATTTGGGAGTTGACATTTTAAATTTTCCAACTCATATTCTACGATCACCATTTACGGATCGTAGGTGGTCTCGTTCAAACTGACACTAATAACGTTTCTGTAACTTTTCAGCTTCCAACTTACTTACCAATTTTTGAGGTGTTACAACTATGTTGGTATTTAGAACAAAGAAGTCTATGTGGGCTAATTTTTCTTGGAATAAATATTGCAAAAGACATAGAGCACATATTGTTAATTGGAATGGAGGGTCTCAAGTGCTGAAGTTCACGTTAGAAACTAGAAATCTGTTTGATCAAGAGATTTGGTGGGAATCCAGATGTGGTTATTCAAGTATCTTGTTTGACAATGAAATTAACTTGGTGCTCTTAATTACTACTTACCTATTTGGGCTGATAACTATTATCAGATGGAGGAGGTGAAATCCTTGATGACATAGGGGGTTGGAATGAGGAGTTACTACATAATGTATTCATTGAACAGGTATTGAAGATTGGGATAAGTTGGTGGATGCAAAACAACTCAGGTAATTTCTCTGGCAAAAGTATTTGGGAACTGATAAGGCAGAGGCAAGACGTGCAAGCTGATTTCAAAAACATATAGCTCAAAGGGGTTCCTTTCAAAGTTAGCTTTCTCTTTTAAAGGCTATGGAAACAAAGACTACAAGTGGGGGAAATTCTTATCAAAATATTGACCCTTATGATGTCTCCAAGAAACTCCTAGCTTAGTGTTGCTCCCAATTGCACACGCAAGTGTACGTGGTCGTGCAGTAATATAGTGGCTCTTAGAAGAATCGGATAATCCAACCCAAAGGACTTGTCAATTAACTATTTACTGAATTATATTAGTCTAATTATTTATTTAAGAATGCCAAAAGAATTTAATTTTTATTTAAATACTAAGAATGCAAGAATTAAATAATAAAATTACTGACAATGGTTGGAAAATTCCAAGGCTGCAGCATGTATAGGGTTTCATGTATCACATCTCATGCGTGAATTAACTACGACTATCAAATTACTGATTTACAAGGTTGATTTTATGATCATGGTCTCCCGACCTCTAATCGCCTACTCCAATTAGTTGTCTAACTACATCGTTGAGCGGGGATATGCAGTTCTAATTGGCGAGCATTTATATTTCATCCTGTTTTGTAACCAAGCTAGGTGTTCGTCCGGGCGTCACTCCTAAACACAAATCAACTCAATTTAATGGAAGATCAAGTTTTTTGCATCCTTTGGTCTATCTACCTTTTCGTCTTCCGAGTCTAAGAATAGACAATATATTTATCTCTATATTGATCAAACATGAAATACTAAAACAAGAATACAAAAGTAATTTAAGCGATAACCAATATTAATTCAAAATAATCGATGTTCAACAATTACCCATAGCTACAGCCCCAGAAAAAAGATCTTTAGCTACTAATGTCTAAGAAAAGAAGAAGAAGAAGAAGAAGAAAAGAATCCTAAAAAATATTGACAACTTTATACTTGATGCCCTATAGTTGATCTCCCCCAATAATTATTTCTATGGACTATTTATAGATGTAGAAAATCCTAAATAAAATAACTGAGTTAAAAACAAATTAGGAATTCAAAACCAAAACAAAGTTGAATTCCATTTTATTTTCCGCGTGTGAAGCTGTGCGTTCCAAATTTTTGTGCCTATCTTCAGATTTTTACACGTGGCAGCAGATTGCAATTGTAATTGCAATTTCACATATGCATTATTTTATAACTTTTAATCTATTAAGCTGATTGCTTGCTTTCCTTCTTCAACCTTCCATCTTTAATTCGTTTTAGTTCCAAACTTCTTCAACTTTACACTAATTTACTCCTATAAATAAAATACACTATTAAGCAC
The DNA here is from genome assembly GCA_029582245.1 of Solanum etuberosum. NCBI lineage: Eukaryota > Viridiplantae > Streptophyta > Magnoliopsida > Solanales > Solanaceae > Solanum > Solanum etuberosum. Next base: position 31,375 of record JAJONR010006893.1, on the reverse strand, counting down.
ATTTCGTAAAATTCATGCTCAAAAAGGACAAATATAAATAATAAATATGAGGCAAATAATGATTAAAATATATATTTTTGGCCTCACATCAACACCCCACACTTAAACTTTTGTTCGTCCTCGAGCAAATATTAAAGCTCATCTCAAATAAATCAAAATAGGAATGTCATCCCTTTGGTTAATACAAACAATTAGGTCATATACCAATTTCAAAACATCAAGTACAATTCCCGCTCAATATGCAAGACATCCAAATAAGCAACTAACCTCCTAACCTCAAGGAAGGACTTTGAACTCATCAAATCCAAGCTTGCTCACCTACTCTCATCAAAGAAAGCTAATAAAATCACCTACCTATCATGAAACAAGTGCCCTCACAAAAAGAAATAATCCACACACTCAATTCAAAAGATTGAATATAAATTAAGAACTTCATATCAAGAACAACTCTCACACTCACAAAGAAAATTCACATGTATGCAGAAAGAACCATAGGCTTGCCCATTATGTACATCTCTACCAATTAAACATGCTTGAATAGAATCAAATAGGACTTTAACGGGTTGTAATGTAGGCTAGGGGACGGGTAGGAAAACTATATAATAGTGACTTACACTTCCCTAAGCACTTTGCACTTTTAGACTTCATTACCCATTATTTTCTTCTCTTTGTTTTCAGCCCTCTCTTCAACAATTATTTCACAAGTAATTCTCATCATCTCAAGAATGCTTCAATCATTTTTTTTTCTCTTTTCTTTTTCAAAGGATTTTTTTTTTCATGTCGCATTCTTTTGTTCTTTTTTTTTTCCATCACATTCTTTTGTTCTTCTTTTTTTTCATCACATTCTTTCAAAGAGGGCTTTTAAGCACTTTGTAGCTATCATTGATTACCTTTTTCACTCAACCAACCATTTTTCTTCAGAATTAACAATTAGAATAAGTCTATGCTATAATGCTCAACGAAGCAAGGTGCAAAAATTAGGGATTCAACAAAAGAGTTCAGGAAAAAATATGGCTACCAACAAAAGGCTACAGACTCAAAATGGCTAAATAGTGATATAATATCTGAAAAGGCTAAAATTTACAAGACAAATCAAAGAAAGCCTATATCATCTCCTAAATAAAGCAATACTTTTTATTTCGCTTCAATAACATGCACGACAAGTTCTAGACTAAGATGTGAAACATGGAATAAATAAAATCTCACCACACATGGCACTAGTATCAATCAAGATGGATCAATTCCACTTCTAAGACAGACAGGATCATAACAAACTACAAAATAAAATAATCTATATACAAAGTCACAATCACGAGCTTAGGTGTCAAAGAGTCTGCAATTTTTTTTATCAATCAAGCATTCACAAGAAAGTATTACTCAAAATTAGGCCTAAATAGCAAGTATCACTCCACTCAAAGGGGTTTTTTCTTTTTACAAAAAAAAAAGAATTAAAAGAAAACTTATTCCTAAAAAAAATAAAAAACACTCGGTTCAAAGGGACCATCCTCAGGAAAAGAACCGAAAACAAAAGCCAAGAAACCCATCCTAAAAAAGAAAAGACTCAATAAAACAGTAAAAACTAGGAATTCATTCCTCCACCCCACACTTAAAAAGATGTTATGTCCCCTAAGCATCAAATAAAATTTTAAAAAAGGGTTAGAAAAACTTCCTGAGGCCTTTAGGCCTAGCTAGTAGCATGTTCTCTTAATTTTCATCAAGGGTGGTACGCACCCCACACTTAAGCTCAAACATGCTTCTTCGCTTCAAAATTTTGGGTACTCAAACTTCCCCTAATCTGCAAAAACAAGACCAAAAGAAAAAAAGTGACACTAATAAAATAAAAATAAAATAAAATAAGAAGTTACACTACTAATTGGGTTGCCTCCCAATAAGTGCCTAATTTAACGTCGCGGCACGACACAAATCAATTCACCACTTTTCTTTCCACTTTGAACTTATGAATTTTACCCCTAACTTTGCATCAATTTTTCTGCTCCTCTCTAGGAGCGGTGGTATAAAGATAAAGGAACCAAGTAATATATGTCGCATCTTACACTTCTTGACCCTTATGTGAGGAATATCATTTTGTCTACGTGGACTAAAAAACTTTAGGATATATGGGCCTTATACCTCATCTATACACTCATTCATTAGTTCAGATGATATAGAAAAGTGTTTTGAATGAGATTCAAGTTGCCTCAACTCCAAAGCAACATTATTTACAACATTCTCACTTTTGTACTCTTTCTCAAACGTGGCATCTTCAAGAAAATTATGATTGTATTGTATCTCCTCCCGTTTTAGATCCCCAATTTGACTTCTAAGTGCCTTTTCAGTATCACAAAACTCATAATTGGATTGTTGAGCGTCAAACGCAGCAACCTTTGCATTTAATTCATTGCTTAAGTTCTGAGTATGCAAGAAAAACATATCAACATCTTGAATGTGCTTTATTTTTCTATCTATAAGGCGTGACATCATATATATGATTCTCCTACGGTGCTCTTCATATTCCTCTATTAATTTCCTGCAAGATTCCATACTATCAAAGGAACAAAGATTATTAGCATCGTCATGAGAAAGTTTTGGAGTAGGATAGCAACACACAGTACAACAGCCCCACAATTCATTACAAAATTTACAGGATAGAGATGGTGCACACAATTCTCCCTCAGAAATATAATGACATTGTTGTCAAAATTAGGCTCCTTTGCAATAAGGACAAGGTCTTACCACACATGAATAATCCTCATTCCCGTTCAACCCAAGAAGAGTATTAATTAGTAGAAAAAATATGTATCAAAATAAATAAATAAATAAATAAAAAGAAAAAATATAACCTAGAAGAATAGTTAATTTCTAAGTCCCCGACAGCGGCGCCAAAAACTTGTTGCTCTCAATTGCACATGCAAGTGTACGTGGTCGTGCAAGTAATATAGTTGCTCTTAAATGAATCGGATTATCGAACCCAAAAGACTAGTCAATTAACTATTCACTAAATTATACTAGTCTAATTATTTATTTAAGAATGCCAAAAGAATTTGATTTTTATTTAAATACTAAGAATACAAGAATTAAATAATAAAATTACTTACAATGGTTGGAAAATTCCAGGGCTGCAACATGTATATGGTTTCATGTATCACATCTCATGCGTGAATTAACTACAACTATCAAATTACTGATTTACAGGGTTGATTTTATGATCATGATCTCCCAACCTCTAATCGCCTACTCCAATTAGCTGTCTAACTACATCGTTGAGCGGGGAAAGGCAGTCCTAATTGGCGAGTATTTATATTTCATCCTATTTTGTAACCAAGCTAGGTGTTCATCCGGGCGTCACTCCTAAACACAAATCAACTCAATTTAATGGAAGATCAAGCTTTTTGCATCCTTTGGTCTATCTACCTTTTCGTCTCTCGAATTCAAGAATAGACAATATGTTTATCTCTATGGTGATCAAGCATGAAATACTAAAATAAGAATACAAAAGTAATTTAAGCGATAACCAATATTAATTCAAAACAATTGATGTTCAACAATTACTATAGCTACAGCCCCAGAACAAGAGTTTTTAGCTACTAATGTCTAAGAAAAGAAGAAGAAAAGAACCCTAAAAAGTATTGACAATTTTATACTTGATGCCCTATAATTGATCTCCCCCAATAATTATTTCTATGGACTCTTTATAGATATAGAAAATCCTAAATAAAATAACTGAGTCCAAAATAAATTAGGAATCCAAAACCAAATCAGAGTTGAATTCTTTTTATTTTCCGCGTAAAGCTGTGCGTTCCAAATTTTTGTGCCTATCTTCAGATTTTTACACGTGGCAACATATTGCAATTGTAATTGCAATTTCACTTATGATTATTTTATAATTTTTAATCCATTAAGCTGCTTGCTTGCTTGCTTTCCTTCTTCAACCTTCCATCTTTAATTCGTTTTAGTTCAGAATTTCTTCAACTTTACACCAATTTACTCCTACAAATAAAATACACTAGTAAGCATATTCCATAAAATTCATGCTCAAAAAGGACAAATATAAATAATAAATGTAAGGCAAATAATGATTAAAATATATATTTTTGGCCTCACATCACTTAGTGCAATGATTTTCCACAAGAATCGCCCAAGTATTAGCTCTCAAACACTCACCCTCGAAAATAAAATAAAGAGGAACACAATAATGCTTTAATTATTGTTATCGCCGCTTCGACAAATCTGACGTCGCAGGAGCAGTGTCGCCAAAATGGTAAATGGGTCGCCGGTGCAAGGGTCAGCGGTTGATCTGCTTCGTAGGAGCGGACCCAACTTCACATGAGCAAGGTTTGCTGAAGTGGTCAGCTCCGCACGAGTGCCGAGCAACTGCACCAACAGCTGGTACATCATCTTTTGTGATTTAGTTATCAAGTCTTGAATGGACTCTCGAGATTTATTTATGGTCCAAGCCACGCAATAAAAATACTACCCAATCAGGAACAATATTTCAGACTCAATGGAGTTGTCAAAACTTTCAATAGTGGTTGTCTCAATAAAAAGTGGGTCCCACACTTAAGCTTCATTTTTGCCAAAACTAACAAAGGTTTCTCAAAATGAGTTTGGAAGCCTCGGGACCTAAATCAAAGGTCCTTCTAGATCAAACTCGATGTTCCGGAGCTAACATAACTATTAGAACTGCATACCAAGATCGTTTTGACCAAAGTCAACCATTCAAACTTCAAAAGTTTCATAGAAAAACTTGCATAAATACCAAACGAACGACCCAATGAACTATTAGTCCCGCTAATCATAAATGACTTGGAGCCGCTATAGAAAAGTTCTGAACACTGGAAATACCAAAAAATAGAGAAAATGACCAAAAGGGTCATTACAAAGACTTAGCTCAAGGCCTTTCAAAGAGTAAGTTTGACTCATGAGCAAGAGTTTTGATTTATGAGATTCGCTATAAGTTTTGCCTCTAATAACTATTGCCTTAGAGGCAAAACTTATTTGCTCAAGGATTTCCAAACAACAAGTTAAGCTCCATGGGTAAGACTTGACACTACCACATTGTGTCTTGATTTATGATATGCTCTATAACTCTTGCCTTACAGGCAAACCTTAGCCCAAGGACTTCCAACGAACAAGTTGTGCCTCATGGACAACAATTTACATCATTTTACTTGGTTTAACTTATGGGGAACACAATAACTGGTTCCTTAGAGGTAAAACGATGCTCAAGAATTTTAAAAAATAACACATGCTTTATGGGCAACAATTTATACTATTTCACTATGTCTAACTTATGAGATACTCTATAACTCTTATCCTAACGACAACACATAACTCAGGTTTTAAAATAATAACTTATGCCTCATGGAAAACACTATTTTAAATTACAATGTTCTTCTCCATAGATTACTCTATCAATTAAATGTTAACATACATCATTTTTTCTATATCAGATATATGTTCGATTCCTATTAGAGATGTTGTTAACTAACTTGAAATAAAATTCTTAAGTTTACTTACATGTCAAAGAAAAAGATTATCTTTGCAGATTACGAGAATCATGTCATTCGCCTGTCACGTGTTGCCACCAGAGTCATAAATACTCGAAGTAAGCTCCTGGCTCGCCCTTATCTTCAGTATTTGACGAAGATCTTTCTATCAATAGATAGGAATGAGTGTTCGATATAGGGGATAGGATCCATCTGTTCTTTATCTCACAATTACTCTTTACTCAACTTTTGATTCATCAGGAAAAAACAATAAGAGTCAAGAAAAAAGAGGGAAAATAAAGAATTATGAGAAAAAAAAAGAATCAAAGAAAAAAAGAGATTTTTTTTTAAAAAAAAAAAGAAGAAGAGAAAAACAATAAATAAAAGAAAAATAAAGAAAGACAAAAATGAAAAAAAAAGTTGCAAAACAATCAATTGAGCATGGAGAGTTGTTCAAAAATATTTGAGATGCTGACTGAGGGACACTAGTAGAGGTGGACGTTTGATATTAAGTTCGGAATTTTTAAATTTCGAATTCAACAAGTAAGAAGACATCAAGAAATATTGGATTGTTATGTTTCATCGTTAACTTTCTCTTTAGACTTGTACTAATGTGTAATGGACATGTTGATGTATGACCTTCATTTAGTAAATAATTCGATATTTGGAAAATATCGAATAACAAATAGTACCAATGTCTCGTACGGAATTCAAACCCGAATACAATAATTCTAAAATTTTAGTCCCGAATTCCATATCAAATACCAAATTATCAAAAAATTCATTTCGAATTGGTACAGTCCTAGACAAACGTATATTTGTTCTATGCATAAATAGGACAAAATATTAGTCTAAAAAGATTTTTCTCATGGAAGACAAAAATCAAGACCACACTCTTTGGGGACGTTCGCTTTGTGTAATTTCCTCTCTTTATATTTTATATAATATAATTGGGGCCTTTGACCATTTTTGTTTAAAACAGATAAAAAATTCACTCATTATATTTTGTTTTCTCAGTAAAAAAAAATTACTCCTTCAATTTAAAAAAGAATGACCTATGAGTTGACACATAATTTAAAAAATAAATTAAAAATTCAATCTTATTATTTTAAATTAAAAATATGTCAAATGTACCTAAATAAATATTTTTTAAATTTTATAATCTTAACATATTAGGTGAAAAAACTGAAATTAAAATATTAACAAAGAAGAAAAAGAATTGTTTTGGAAATAAAGAAAGTACTCATTGTTTTTGAATCAGAGAGAACAATAATCTTTCTGTGTTGTACTTACTATTTTTTGTTACTTTTATTTATATTTATTTATACATAACATAAGATAAAAGTGATGTGATGAACTCAAATGGGATATAAATACATTATTTTTCAAATTGACGAATTCAGAGTGAAAGCGTGTCTGTTAATATGACAGAATTGACGACTTTTCTGTCAATTTTTTTATTGAATTTAATTTAGTTGTTGAAATAGTAGTCATAGTTGGTATTCTCATCATCTCGATTTTGTCAAACCCCAAAATCTGTGAGTTTGTAGTTTCCCCTTTCCTCTAATATCAAGTTTTGATTTTTATTCTGTATTTGAATTACTATTCAACTTCCCTAATCCTCCATATTGAAATAAAATACCTCAAACCCAAAACTTTTTGGGTGTTTTTGTTTGTAATTACAACTGGGGTTTTTTGCATTATGGGAGGAAGTTCATCTAAGAATGATGGCAAGTTACTGAATCCTTACTCCAAGAGTCCACCACCATTGCAGGACAGCAAGAATACACAGCAGAACATCAATGAGGATGAGTTTTATGATGGTATCCCAAGGTTCTCTTCACAAAAATCTAAATCAACCAGGGTTCCTAAGGTTCATAAACATCTATACACACCTTCACTACACTTTTTTTTTGTTTCCAATCTAATGTCCGGAGCCTAGTAAATTTGGATTCGCGCCGGAAAGTCTCACTTGGAGTAAAACGCTCCCTAACGAAGGCGACTCCGTAGCCAAGGGACTCGAACCCGAGACTTCTTGGCAAAACCTTGTTGGTTCACTACACTATTATTAGTGTGTTATAAGCTTATAAAGTACAACTTTTTTTTTTTAAATTGGGGGTAGGGGAAGGGGAAGGGGAAATGGGGTGGGGATTACAATGTGGGTAATCGAACCTTCACCAACAAGGTGGATATTTAGGTAGCCTACTAGCTGAGCTACTAAGATTCCCCTATAAAGTACAACTTCATTTATGTTTTCCAACTGTTTTATAATGCTCAATATAATAGTTTTGTAGGTATTACATCTTTAATGATTGTTGTATTGTGCAGCCTCTTGTTATTATTTGACACATATCAAATATGGTAATAACTAATAAGATAACTATGCCACTAAACATGGTTGCAGGTTGCAGAAGTAAGTTCTCGTCTAGGTAGAGCTGGAAGTGCTGGATTTATAAGGACCGTGCAAGCATTGGACACCATTGGGAGCAGCTTGACTAATTTGAATTTAAGCAGTGGATTTGTTTCTGGTGCAACAATTAAAGGAAATGAGCTATCTATTTTGTCATTTGAGGTTGCAAACACAATTGTTAAAGGTTCTAGTCTTATGCATTCACTTTCAAGAAGAAGCATCCGACAGTTGAAAGACGTGGTGCTGCCTTCAGAAGGTGTGCAGCTATTAGTATCAAATGACATGGATGAACTTCTAAGTATAGTTGCTGATGATAAGAGGTTAGCGATGGGGAGAGTAACTTTGACCTACTTTTATAATTAGTAAGCCTTCTCTGCAGGGGGCTTATCATGCTCCCATTTTTCAAGTAATTCTATTACTGATATGACATGCATTGCAGGAAAGAACTACAGGTTTTTGCTGGAGAAGTAGTTCGATTTGGAAGTCAATGTAAAGATCCACAATGGCACAACTTGGACCGCTTCTTTGAGAAGTAATATGCACAATTCTTACCTTTCCTCATAAATTACTATATATTGAAATTTTTACTGACTCTCCTGATGGCTGTTACACTTTAATATTTCCAGATATAGGAGGGAGCCTACCCCTCAGAGACAATTGAGGGAAGAAGCTGAGTTGATGATGGAGCAACTGATGACCCTGGTTCAGTATACAGCTGTTAGTATTATCATGCTTCTGTAAAATTAGAATTGTCAAGTTCTAGCTTCATTAGAGATTTGTAATTGTAAAGATATTTACTAGGCTTTCTTTTAATAAAAATTAAAATTAGTTAAAATCAATCGGCAAGAAACAAGTTTACACTTTATATTCCTTTTTTGTTTACCAAGCACCAAATATATATTACACACTGGTTGATTTCAGATCAGTGTGACTAATTTGTGGTTAGTAATCTCAGCCTTGGTCATCAGCAACATGGAATATTAGGTCCAAGAAGCAACGCTCACTTCAGTTTGCATTTGAGAATATATTAGACATCAGGCAGTAATCAACAAATTTAGTTGCCTAATCAAACATGGTTTACTGTACAAAACATAACAACAACAACAATATACCTAGTGTAATCCTGCAAGTTGGGTCTAGGGAGGGTAGGGTGTACGCAGACATTACTTCTACCCTGTAGAGATAGAGAGAGGGTTTCCGATAGACCCTCAACTTAAATAAAGCCTGTCAAACAGTTTGAAAAAGGGGATACAGATATAGGAGCAAAAACATGAACTTGCTTAAAGATCATAAAAGAAATGGTAGTAACTCATGCCATGCTAGGCATGTAACTAAACTCAAATTCTCTGCTATATATTCCAGATATTTTAGTTCACTTAGTTTTATGGATTAAAATGCATGCTAAGATTTCTAGATAAGCTTCTTTTGATTCCAGGTGAGAGATAAGTGAATGAGGCTTCAAAATACTTTGAAAATGTGACTGAGAATGACAATTCCTTTGTTAACTTCAAGTTGCGTACTTTTTTGGTTCCAACTTCTGTTACTAATTTTGCACATGGAAAGTAATCTCTATGAGTTGGTACCTGCCGGTTGCCCTGGGAATGGAGTCGCTTTTGGTAGGGAGTACTTTACCCCCAATGCGGGACTTCCTAGCGCAAATCCGGATTAGTCGAGCCCCAAAGCGGGTATCGGTCACCAAGTGGGAAACAAAAAATAAATAAATTCTATCTGGTTTGGGCCCAGGTAATGTTTATATGCACATTTGCATTATTTACCATTTATATATGGGCATTGCCCATCCTCAATAAAAATAAAAATAAATTCCACAAATATAATTCTGAGGTTTGCTTTTAAACCTTTTTTTTTTTTGACAAGTAGGTTTGTTTTTAAACTGTTTAACTGTCTTTTTAAGTGGAACACCAGCTAGTCACTGACCTAATTTGGTAGTAAAAAGGGGTAAGGGCTGTGGAAGTAGTTGCTACGCCAAATCTGTGTTTCTTCACCTTGTCATTATGCGTAATGTTGTTACGAATGTGGGTCTCAATCATGTATAAATGTGAAATTTCTATATCCTTGCTTTGACATCATTAGATATTTTACCTTACAATTATCAAAAGAGAAAAAAGCATCACGAGATTTTCACCCAGCAAGAAAAGAAGTCTTGGAATTGCTAAACATATTTTGTATTCTAAAAGGTTGATGTAGTAACTCACTATCTCTAATGACAGGAGTTATACCATGAGTTGCATACACTGGATAAAATTGAGCAAGATTATCAGCACAAGCATCTAGAAAATGGAAAATCAAATGCCAGCCAAAAAGGTGCCAAGCCAATCCTGCTTATCTCTTCCATTCAGCATTTCAATTATTTTCTTATCAAGCTCTCAGCATTACTTTTGTTAATATTCATCCGTTCCTTGGCATATTAGGTGCTTTTGAATTTCATAAAATCACAGTGTTTTTTGCTTCTAAAGTGATGAATCGCCAGAAATAGCATCTATTCACATTTTACTAAACAGCTTCACCCATAGGATGGCAAATTTTCTTCACTCTTATTAGATGTCCTAGTAAGGACGCGGGCGTTGCCCAAGTCCAACATGAACAAAGTCCTATTTTTATTATTATACATGGTAGATAAAGGTTGTTACAGTATGTTATGTTCATAAGCGAAGCGAAGTACCTTGTTTGTCCTTTGATTTTAAAATTTTAGTTTCCAGCAGCAATTTAAGTGCGACAGAAAATATTGATCGGGCTGAGTGTCTCGATCGATTTGCACAAGGTAGAAGACAGAGGTATAATAAAGGAGCATAGATGGAAATATTCATAATATTAATTTCAATAGTGAGTTAATAAAGTTCTGCACCCATCCAAAGAAAACCAAGAAAGAGGAATTGTTGGATAAGATATGTGTTGAAGCTATGAACATATAGTTTATCCAATTTGTTAGCAAATTAGCATTTCTTAATGAGAAGCAGAAAAGGTGAAGTAAAATGATGAATGGAACTGCAAAAAGTAGTTTTAAGTGTTTATGAACGTATTCTATAATACTGTTGTTTCAGCACCCATAAAGAAGGGGGAATTGCGAGCCATTACAACGGTCATGTCAACAAAAACTTAAACCTATTAGATGCACACTTAAGCATCCAAACAATAAAATACTCTAGAATTGCGAAAACTATTAATACCTGCTCACTATCCTCTGTATTTTCGTCATGTACCTCAAATTTTGACTTTTCAAATTCTACTTATTTACCCTCATTGTTTAAGCTTTCCGTCTAATTTTATTGATGAAGTGAGATGGTAAGCCTCCTTTCTAGATCTAGTATTGTGCAAAGATTATATGAATTTTGAAAAAAAGGAAGTTATAAGAAGCTTACATGTTTGTGGTTATAAGCATTCATGAGCTTTCCATACTCCGGTCTTCCTTTTTGCAGCTTTGGCTTCGTATGGTGCTAATGTCCATTTCCTTAAGTGTAAAACACAAGATAACATGACAACGGATGTGGCAAAGTTGCAACGAAATGACAGAAGTAACTCAACCAAATTTATGAAAGGATTAAAGTAGCAGAACAAGATTTAAAAGTTTTCAACAAAACTTGACTTTAATCAGTAATGCTGTCAGTGAAAATTAAGCTAATAACAAAGATCGTGTCCCAATAGTAGCATCTTTTGAATTGAATTATCATATCATGTGTTATAGCCATATAGTAAAAAAAATATGATTGGTTTAAACCTTCAAAAGATCAAGTTAACATTTTTTTCAAATTTAAAACTGAATCCACCATAATTTAGAGATCATGAATATGTTAAATTAAGATCATAATCAATTTATAATTCTGGAAAAGAAGGATTTGTTTTAATTTATAAGATGTGAGCTTCTTTTGTTTACACAAAAACACATTTTTTATAAGATTTAAAATGTATACACTAAAGTTAGATCAATTTAATATGCAATGCAAAAAGAAAGATCATTTTTATTTACAAAATGCTTAATGAGTATTGTAACACTATTGGAAAAATGCCTAGAATGTTTAAGATGACCGGCCATGCAAAAAATCCCAGGCACATATTCCCATGAACCAAGTAGAGGTGTCTGTCTGGTCATAGTGGCAGTTAAGGTGTTTATTTGGCAGTTCATGCCCACTTTAAGTGTCTATTTATGTAATTGACTTTATCAAAAAATAGGAATTACTTTCCTTTGCTTTTTAGGATTACTCGTAAACACTAACTGAATCCCAACATGCTTGGGGGAATAATCAAACAGTTCATTTTCCAAAATTTCTGCTTCCTCTTTCCTTTACACTAATAAAGATAATTTGGATCATTTTCTTTCTTTTGCTCCTTTGCATTTCCTCGCAGGTAATGGTCTTACAATTTTAGCGGCTGAGTTGAAAAGCCAGAAGAAAATAGTAAGGAACTTAAAGAAAAAGTCACTGTGGTCCAGAAGTCTAGAAGAGGTACTGTTTTGAATCCTTCCTTTTCAGCTTAATCATTTGACACCATCCAAAGAACCTTACTTTTTTTCTTTAACTTATCTCTGTGAATAGAAAATTAATAACATAGTATCACGTATTTGATTTTTCTGGCAAACTGTTGGAATCAAGTAAATGTTATTATCTCTTCAACCTTGCACAAATCGTACTTTGAGGATGTATAAGTGCCTTTTGATTATAAAAAACAGGTCATGGATAAGCTGGTGGATATTGCCCTCTTTCTCAACAGGGAGATAGATAATATTTCTGGCGGTGCAGGTATGTCCTGGGTCATACTCAAAAGCTGTTACTTTTGAAAATTTTTACCCAATCCCATCTTAATTTGCAAAAGTGAATAGTTTATTGTTTTGGTTGAACTTCAATTCTAAAGATTTATTGTAGGATTTGAGAAAGAAGCAAAGACTTCTTTTATTTCGGTGTGTATTTACATTCCATGGGCAAATGTATTTATACAAAAAGGTCCTGTGACTAATTTGTGAAGGGAAATCAATAATAGCAATTGCATAATAAATTTAGAATAAACTCTCCTACAATCGAGCTAGTCAACAATCCGTTAAGTTGGTGCAAAGATGTCATGTATGCCCAACTTGCAAACGGAAGTATGAATAGTTCTTTTGCTGAGACCTTCTGTAAGCACATCTGCTAGCTGTTTTTTTGACATCTGCAACAATTTAAGGTACCACAAGTAACCTTTTCTTTGATGAAGTTTCGATCGATTTTAACATATTTTGTTTGGTCATATTGAACATGATTATGAACTTTATTAATTGCATTTTTTTTGTCGCTGAACAAGGAAAGTTTCCCTTTTCCAGCAATCTCAATTCCTCCAATAACTTTTTGACCAAAGAAGTTTACAAACACCTTGGGCCATAGCTCTATATTCTACTTCCACACTTAATCTGGCAACTACATTTGCATCTTGCTTCTACAAGTATCTAATCATCCTCCTACAAGTGTGTATAGTAACTGGATGTAGATCTTCGATCATCTAGAGATCTATCTCAATTTTTTCTGAAGAATTCACCATGATATACCTGATCCATGCATAATATCAGGAAAAATGGATTGTACTGCACTATTCAGAACAGGATCTTGGTGCCATCCCCCCTCACTGTAATTTATGCTTCTTGTCAACTTGGGCTATAGATTTCTAATTTTCCTTTATACTGACACACCATAAGGATTGGACACTGTTGGAGCACCAAGGAGAGCACTGTCCATATTTGTTAAGAATGACATCCTTGCATAAAGCATGGTCCTCACCAACAAAGATCCACAGCCACTTTGATAACAAACACTTGTTTTATAGCCCTAGATTTCTAATGCCAAGTCCACCAGCTTGCCTACTTAATTGGGCAGTTTGCCATTTCACAAGATGAATGAATACCTTTACCCTACTTGTTCCTTGACTCCGCAACTTATCTATTCTTTCTTCCACCTTAGAAGGAATGAGAAATAGAGACATTACATAGGTTGGCAAAGAGTCCAAAACTGAGTTAGTTAAAATGGTTCTTCCTTCAAGAGACAGATACTGAGCTAGTTTCTTCTCTGTTTTATTACAATCCCATCCCAAATTTCCAACTCCTTATGTATGTTACCAAGAGGCATGCCCTGATAAGTTGTTGGAAGATTTTCAGTTTTACATCCAAAATATTTGCCAAACTTCTTTTACTAGTAAGATACTACTTTTTCTCTGGTTAACAGCTATGCCAGAAACAGCCTCAAAGACTAGCAGCACCACTCTTATAAAGCTAAGTTGTTCTTTCTTAGCTTCACAAAAAGTATCAGTGTGACGGATATCTAAATCCTCCTCTGAAAGATTTCCTATCCTAAAACCTTTACCCAATTGTTCTGATTAGCTACTCTCATCATGCTGTTGAAGCCCTCCATGGCTAATATAAAGAGGAAAGGGAAAAGAGGATCTCCCTGTCTGAGTGAGTCCCCTTTCTAAGGAAAAAACCCAGCAGGTTCTCCATTAACCAAAATAGATAACCTGACAATATTAATGCAAAAATCGATCCACCTCAACCATTTATCACCAAAGCCCATCTGTTTTAGAATGTTGAGTAGGAAGTCCCAATTGACATGGTCATATGACTTCTCTATGTCTAGCTTACACATGATTCCTGGATCATCACCTCTGAGTCCAGTGTCCACACACTCCCTAGCTATGAGTGCTGCATCTATAATTTGTCTCCCCTTTATGAGTGCCATTTGATGCTTATTGACTAGCTTGTTCACAACCCTCTTTCAGTCTTTCTGCTAGAATTTTGGCAAAAAACTTTGTAGATACCACCAATGAAATTTATGGGTTTAAAGCCTCTCAATTCAGAGACCCCTGTTTTTTTTTGGGATGAGTGCCTCAGAAGTAGCATTAAGACTCTTTTCAAATACCTGGTGAGCATGGAAGTATCTGATGACATTCATAATATCCTCCTTTAGCATTTCCCAAAAATTCTGATAGAAGCTCATAGGGAAACCATTATGGCCTGGGGCTTTATCTTTTGCACAAAGCTTGATGCAATCCAGAGTTTCAGTTTCCTCAAATTGTCTATGTTACCATTCTTTTTCCTCCCTACTAATACCTCTGCTCAGTTTCTTTATAAAGATTCTGATAGAAAAGTGCAAGCCCTTTTAATATCCTCTGGATTCGAAATAGAAGTCCTATCCACTACTAGGTTATCAATGGAATTAAATCTCTTGTGAGCTGTGGCCATTCTGTGGAAATATTTTGTGTTCTTATCCCCCTTCTTGAGCCATTGTACTCTGGATCCTTGCCTCCAGGCTATTTCCGCATTACTGGACACATCCTCAAATTCCATGGACAAATGGACTTTTGAAGTAACTCATCCTCGGATAGAAGCCTCTGCTTCTGGATCTCTTCAGGACTGACTAACTGCTGTAGAAGTTCCTCTTTCTCTGTTTACCGTTATTCCTATTCTCCAGCCCCCATTCCTTCAGTTTTTCTTGCAATAACTTCAGCTTTGTAGCTAAAATATAACCAGTACCAGATACACAGAAGGAATTCCACCATTCTTTGACTTTATCTCTGAACCCTTCTACTTCCATCCACCATAATTCAAATTTGAAGTAAGACTTCTTCAAATTTAAATTTCCACAAGAGAGTAATATAGGGTTGTGATCAGAACCCAGTCAGTCTAGGCAGTAGGTTTTGTTTGATCTGGGAAAAGACCTCCTCCCATTGATAAGAGTACAAAAACCTATCTATCCTAGAAGCTGACATGATTATCCCCCCTTCTCCAACTGAATGATCCTCCAAATAAAGGAGGATCAAAAAGTTCCATGTCATTTATTGTCATGACCCAAATTACGGGACTGTGCGGCAATTACTCTACTTTAACTAGATAGGTGAATCCTTACCACTCATTTTCAATCAAACAGAAAACTCTTTTAAGAATTTCTATCTGAGTTGACAAAGTAAAACAAATAAGAAAATCCATTCAACTTTACAAAACCTTCAACAATTCCCAAAGACCTAGTCTAGAAAGGTACAAGAGCTTCTAACAGAGTACAAACAAAAGATAAAATAAAATACACACGAGACCGAGATAGCTTCCACTTGAGGACGAAATAGGTAAAAGCTATTGATGAATAATCACTATCCCATTCTTCAAACAACCTGGAACAAACCTACATCAACAAAAGATGTAGCAAGAGTAGTATCAGTACACCACACGTACTAAGTAGGCATCATAGGCCGACCTGAATTAGGTCCATGTAAAAAATCATAAAATCAACAGGAACAACAAACATAAATATATCATATTTAATTGCTCCTAAATTCACACATTACCCTCTTACCTTAGTCTTCCACAGAAAAAATAGAATTTCATTATTACTTTCTTAGCTCAATCATAAGCCTTGTCATTAACATCGTTTCTCATATATATATATGTGTATATATATATATATATAGTTATATGGATAATAAACATCGATAATATAATCAAATAACATTATTATTTCACACCATCCATTTCTCAACTTACTAACAATTTAATTATTAGAAGTATTATACTCATAACCCTTATCACTTGTCACCAGACATTTCCACGGCCCCAAAACAACCCGGTACAACAATATTTTGGTTAACCATAAAATTATAGACGATCACAGTAATAGAGGCGTACACATAAGTCATAACAGTTAGACAGGAGCCATAACACACAACCAATGCTGCAAAACATACCAGTGTTGGAATTTCATAGATACTAACCTCATTCTGACATATGAATGTCTCCAATAACTGCACATAGGAATCACCAACCATATATATATACACACATATATAAACAAATAACATATTTAACAATCATTACCATCCCTGCAAGCAATAACAGTCACTTAAACGGTCTAACCTCAATCCGACATGTCAATGTCATCAATCACTGGACACATAGGTCATCACAACAGATATACTAGCATCACAAATACTCTGTACTTTAAGCAGACATGCATAATCATGGAAAACGTATCCACAATGATTTCATGGCTGGAATGGCCTCTGAATCACACCAGTATCATCACTCAATTCCTCAATCCCTCATTTGCACACACATGTTAAATGGTCTTTAAGATTGCCCATCTAGTCATGACTTGCGGGGGACCCTAGGTGTCCATATACCGTACCGGTGTGGTACTCGATCCCACGCAAAACCGCTTGTTCACAAGCTCGCATTGGACTCGAGCCACTCATCATCAGGATAGTATATATATTCATCATATAACCATATATCGTACTGGCGTGGTAGCTGTGGTACCTGATCCAACATACACACAAGACACAACCGCTCGTTCGTAAGCGTACATCGGCTCGAGCCACTCATCATTAGAATAGTGGATGTATTCTTATCATATCAACATATCTTAGTATGCTCATTGTTTCAGTTATCTTTCAGGACAACACAATAAGCACAAAATAAATCACAAGTGCACAATTATAAGCTAAGTTGCTCGGACTCTTCACTTTTGGTGCCACACCCTGTCGATACTACATGGATGTGGGTGTGGGATCCGTGTCCGATTTCGGGCACTTTGACCAAAATCGATGGGGAATGTCTGGACAGTTTTACTGATTTCTGTAATCTATACAAAAGCTAAGGTGAAATCGAAGAAAATGAAATACCTTTTATACATAAATTTATATGTCACTCCTTTTCCTTTAATCTCCTTCCAAGATTCTCCTCAAGTTCTCCATATAATATCTCATAATTTAGGTTTTATAACTCTATTTTTAGGCGAATCCCCGCACATGTACCCATACATGGATCCATATCCCCGACTTTTAAAAATTAGATCCGGAAGGATCTGACATCTAGATCCGCACCCGTATCGGGCACCCGCACATGAGTCCGAGCAACTTAGATTATAAGCGTGATTGGAATGTCTTTTATGTGTAATTGATTAACAAAGGAAGTTGCTTGTACTTAATTTTGAATATACATTTCCACGTATGTAAGATATTAGTATGATATAATTTAGACCATTTTTGAAAAGTCGGAGTCATAATCTATTATGAGTATACAAAAGTTGAAGTTGAACAAACTATGGTTATCGATTTACCATACCGCAAAATACCGAACTTAAAAATATTGAACTGAATTAGTTTGGTATGGTTATGGCATTATATTTTTAAAAACCGAAAACCAAAAACCGAAATTGCCGAACCAAAGTTTCAAATACCATACCATCCACCCTTAGTGACAATCAATTTCAATATGCTTTGTCCTCTTGTGAAATACTGGATTTGATGTAGTATGAAGGTACTTGATTATCACATACAAGTTCCATACTATTAATTTTAATTCTTTGAGAATTGTTTGATTGAAACTAGGCAGCAAGTTGCTACAACCATTGTTTATATTCTGCTTCTACACTAGATGGAGCAACCAAATTATGTTTCTTACTCTTCCAGGACTCCAAATTACCTTCTATTAAAACACAATATCCAAATCTAGAATGTCTATCAACATCTGTATATCCAACGACCTACTCATGGCCTCAATTCTCAAAGAGTAGTGTTTTGCCTTGAGATGACTTTATATATCATAGAATGCGGACAGCTACATCCCAACGACCATCACATGGAAAATCCATAAACTGACACAAGTGCGCCAAATTGGACCTAGTGGTCCGAATCTTCAGAAAATCCATTAACTGACACTAGTGGTCCGAATCTTTAGAAAAAATATCACAACACCCTTGGAAATCTCTGGGAACACTAGGGAAAAAATATTGGCATCAAAATTGGACTTGAAACAATCTCACGCGCCTGGCGCATGTAACAGATGAGTCACTGGAGACGCAGGTCCTGCCAGCGCATGACGACGATTCTGATGGTGCGGTTTTCTGGGGTTGTCGCCTTAGTGTTCTGTACATGTGGTGGTTTTGGATTTCGCAGAAGATCCATAGGAGAGAGTGGGCAAAAGCAGCCCTATCAGCTAAGTTCCGTGGGCTCTTCCCTTTCAATGCCGAACCCAAGTCAGATTCTCCAAAAATATACTACTTTTGGAGAATCTGACACACACCCGTTGAATTTTTTAAATTTTTTGAAGAGTCCGAGCAACATAGCTTAGCAGTGCCCGAAAAATAAAGCTCGCCATTGAGTTTTATTTCATGGATTTTCTCACAATGGTCTCATACCATATGAGAAATAAAGACTTGAAAAATATTATTAAGACGAGTTAACTATATTATTACCCTAAGTCCTATTTACAGGCACTACATTACAATTTTTTTCCATGTAGGAGACTAATCTTATTCTTATTCTAACAAGATCCATTGGGGTAAGGGGGTTAAAGGCATACACAAATTCAAAATGAATCAAACCAATGAAAGAATGATAAGAGCCATTATAAGCAAACTCAAGTAATGGTAAATGATCCTTTCAAGAAGTAAGCTGATCCTAAACCATGGCCCTTAGCATGTTACCTGATGACCTATTGACCGCTTCGGTTTGGCCATTGGTATAGGGAAGCAAGAAGTAAAAAATTTTAAGATTGTGCCAAGCTTTTTCACCTTCCAATACTAACTACTGAACTTGGAATCTCAATCTTCACAATGGAAGTAATTTTAGCACATTATTCACAAACAAATCCAGCACATGAGTAGCATCATCACTCTTACGGCAAGGAATAAAGAATTTCATTGTAGAAAATCTATTAACGATAATAAATATGCCATCTCTACCCTTGTTCTACGCAACTCAATAAGAAAATCCATGGAAATTCGAAGCCAAGGTCCCTCCATTGTTGGAAAAATTCGGTAAAAACCTAGCTCTCAAAGTGAAGATTCTAAGAAGAATTATAGGTTTCTTTGTATTTCTTGATGAATTTTCAATAAGAATGGGTGTATACTGAGTCCTATGACTAAATAAGGAAGGCCAATATTACACAATCGATTACAATATCAATCTACTTCTTTAATAAAGCTAATCAATCAATCAACTCTCCCTTTCAAGTTAGTGCAAAGATGTCACACATGTGCAGCTTGCAAACCAGTGTATGGGAAGTCTGTTTATTGAGGCCTTTGGTAAACACATCAGCTAGCTACTTTTCTAATGACACATGGAACAAACTCAAGGCGCCACTCTCAACTTTTTCTTTGATGAAGTGTCGATCAATTTCAACATGCTTTGTTGATTTGTTTGGTCATACTGGACTGGATTATGAGCTATACTGATTGCAGCTTTGTTATCGTAATACAAGGGAAGTGTCCCTTTTTCGGACAATCTCAATTCCTCTAGTAGCTTTTGTAACCACAAAAGTTCACAAACACCTTGGGCCATAGCTCAATATTCTACTTACGCACTTGATCTAGCAAGTAGCAACTATACGTTGGTTCTTACTTCTCCAAGTGACCATGTTTCATCCTACAAGTGTACAGTAATCGAATGTAGATCTTCTGTCATTTTAGAGATCCAACCCCATCCGCATTTGTAAACGCTTATATTTGGCGGTGACCATGTCTCGAAAAAAGTAGACCTTTCTCTGAAGCATACTTTAGAAACCGCAAAATGTGAAAGACATCTTGCTTGCATATGAGGATCTTGGGGATCATGCATGAACTGACTCAACAAGCTGACTGAATAAGCTCTGTCTGGTCTAGTATGAGAGATAAATGAGTCTTCTGACCAGCCTCAGATATCTCTCCTTGTCAATGACTCTCCAACTCCGCTTTGTAGTTTGTGATTGCTTTCAATGGGCGATTCTGCTGGTTTGCAACCTTTCATACCAGTTTCTTTCAAGAGACCAAAATACACTTTCTTTGAGAAATAAAGATTCCTCTTTTTGATCTAGCAACCTCAATTCCAAGAAGTACTTTTTGTACTTTGTAGAATATATTTATCATGCATAAATAGGGATATGTTGTACTTTGTAGAATATAATTATAAATAGCGATTAGTGCAATACTACAGGATACAAATCTTGTAACTTATATTATATGGAGAATGACTTGTGTCTTTCTATTCATCAAGACAAGATACTTATACAAATACATATGCTTCTATGAAAGGAAACTAATCAAAGTAAATCAAGGAAATCAACTAAGAATCTGCTCCAATAGTTAAGTTAGCTAAATATGGTAGATATAATATTTACACCTATTATATTCTATAACACTCCCCCTCAAGCTGGAGCATAGATGTTGATCATGCCCAGCTTGTCACAAAGATAATTAACCTGAGCTCCATTTAACGCCTTTGTGAACAAATCAGCTAGTTGCTCTCCTGTCTTTACATAACCGATGGAAATCAAGTTATCTTGGATCTTCTCACGAACAAAGTGACAATCTACCTCGATATGCTTTGTTCTTTTGTGATACACAGGATTTGAGGCAATATGAAGAGCAACTTGATTATCACACCAGAGTTTTACTGGTGTAGAATGTCTCATTCCAATTTCTGTCAATATGTGATGTATCCACATGATCTCACATGTGGACTGCGTCATAGCTCTATACTCAGATTCTGCACTGGATCGGGATACAACACCCTGTTTCTTACTTCTCCATGACACCAAATTACCACCAACAAAGACACAATAACCAGTAGTAGATCGTCTATTGGTTTTACATCCAGCCCAATCAGCATCAACAAAGCACTCAATGTGAGTATGTCCGTGGTTACCATATAAAATGCCAAGTCTAGGGGATCTTTTCAAGTAGCATAAGATTTGTTCCAAGGCTTCCCAATGTTTGACTGTAGGTGCAGACATGAATTGGCTAACAACACTCACTGCAAAAGCAATATCTGGACGAGTTACAGTGAGATAGTTTAGTTTCCCAACTAACCTCCTATATCTCTCTGGATCATCAAAGGGGCTGCCATCATCTCGGGTCAGATGCACATTAGGGATCATTGGAGTACTACAAGGTTTGGCTGCGGACTTTCCAGTTTCCACAAGTAGGTCAAGGATATACTTTCTCTGAGATAGAAAGATTCCCTTCTTGCTTCTAGTTACTTCCTACTCCCAAAAAATATTTTAGCTGTCCCAAATCTTGTGTGGAATTTAGTATGCAAGAATGACTTGAGTGAAGAGATCCCCGAATAATCACTTCCTGTAATAACAATGTCATCAACATATACCACAAGAAGAATAATGCCAATTGTTGATTGTTTATAAAAGACTGAGTGATCACACATGCTCTTTTTCAGCCCAAATTGTTGAACTACTTCACTGAATTTGCCAAACCAAGCACGAGGGCTTTGTTTCAAACCATACAAGGATTTCTGTAGGTGACAAACTTTCCCATACTCCCCCTGAGCAACAAATTCAGGTGGTTGCTCCATATACACTTCTTCTTGGAGATCACCATGAAGAAATGCATTCTTGATATCTAGCTGGTGCAACGGCCAATTCTTAGATGCAGCTAAGGACATAAATAAGCGAACAGAAGTGAGTTTAGCCACCGGAGAAAATGTGTCTGAATAATCCACCCCATAAGTCTGAGCATATCCTTTAGCCACTAGTCGAGCCTTAAGTCTAGCCACAGAGCCATCTGGATTAACTTTGACCGCAAAGACCCATTTGCATTCCACTGCCTTCTTTCCTTTTGGTAAATCCACCAACCCAAGTGTGATTCTCATCTAGTGCATGTATCTCCTCAAGCATTGCATTATACCATCCAGTGTGACTCAAGGCTTCCTTAATTGTCTTAGGAACAACGATAGAGTCTAGAGAAACAATCAAAGATCTAGACATAGGGGATAAATGACCATAGGAAACAAAATTAGCAATGGAGTATGCGGATTTGCAACTATGTGTACCTTTGCGAATAGCAATAGGGAGATCAAGATCTTCTGGAAGATCAGACGAATGAGGATCTGATGACAAAGGGACTGGTGCAGGACATGCATCATTGGCCTCTCGCCTCCTCGAGTAAACTTGTACAACCGGAGGTCTTACTACTGTAGATGGTGCAGGAGCTGACGGTACAGTACTCGATTGATCCTCAATAGATGATCTGAGAGATGGAGGGACAATATTTGATTCTTCTGTCAAAACACGGGTGACCTCATAGACTAACTACTCATCTTCCTCCCCCTGACTTATAGAAATGGGAGGTGCATAAAAGAAAGGTGTAGTCTTTGAAAATACCACATCAGTTGATACCAAATATTTGCCAAGTTCAGCAGAATAACATCGATACCCCTTCTGAAGACGAGAATAGCCCAAAAAAACGCACTTCAATGCCTTTGGATCCAACTTAGTGACAGATGGTCGAACATCTCGAACATAACAAGTGCTTCCAAACACCTTAGGTTCTACTGGAAATAGTGACTTGTTTGGAAATAGAACACTGTAAGGCACATTACCAGCAAGAACAGTGGATGACATACGATTAATCAGAAAACAAGCCGTAGAGACTGCATCTGCCAAAACTATTTAGGAACCTTCATTTGGAACAAAAGTGCTCGAGTTGTCTCAAGTAGATGCCTATTCTTCCTCTCAGCAACTCCATTTTGAGAGGGTGTATCAACACATGAAGACTGGTGGAGAATACCGTGTTGTCTCATGTATGATTGAAATGATTCTGGCATATATTCTTTAGCATTGTCACTCCTTAGAATACGTACCGAAGCATTGAATTGTTTTTTGACTTTAGCATAGAAGGCACAAAAGTGAGTAAACACTTCTGAGCGACTCTTCATGAAATAAATCCAAGTCATACGAGAAAAATCATCCACAAAAGTAATAAAATACTTATGCCCGGTTTTGGAAATGACAGGGCATGGTCCCCAAACATCAGAATGAACCAACTCAAAAGATGACTTAGCCCGCTTACTAACCCTTGGACTTAATGAGCTGCGATGATGTTTTGCAAATCGACAGGACTCACATTCTAATGAAGAAATATTCTGGAATTGCGGACAAAGCTTCTTTAGCAAAGGTAGAGAAGGATGTCCCAATCGACAATGTGCTTCAAATGGAGACACAACACTAGAGCAGGCAACAAACTGAGACCCCTATTCATCCAAAATATAGAGATCGTCAGATACATGTCCTTTACCAATAACCTGATTCGTCTTAAGATCACGAAACAAACAATGATCCGGAAAGAACGAAATATAACAATTAAGGTCTCTGGTAACTTTGCTAAATCAAATTGAAGGCCAACTTTGGTAGACTTAATACTGATGACAAGGTAATAGTGGATGTTGGTTTAACAGTCCCATATCCAACACTGTTACAAGTTGATCCATCAGCTACAGTAACCGGAGAGGGAGCTTTGTGTGACTGAAAACTAGTAAAAATGTTAGGATTACCGGTCATGTGATTTGAGGCACCTGAATCAATCACCCATTTATTTGAAGAGGTGATAAGACATGTTTTATCTGATTCAGTAAAGGTATTAATTGAAGTGGATTCCTTCAATAATTTCTGATATCGAGAGAATTCAGCAAACTCCTTTGCGGAAATTAAAATCATTTTATCAGACCTTTGAGTTCCTTGATTACAGCCAGTCATATTCCCAACAAAACACTCACGGTACCAAAATGAATTGGTGGAGAAACCAACAAGTCCCAAACAAACTATAATCCCAAAAAAAAAGACAACACAATCACCAAAATAAAATGACTAACCAGATCTGACCGCTCCAAGACCAATCTGGCCGAAAAATCAGAAACGGAGGGGATGTTGACCGGAAAAGACAGCAATGTCTGAGAAGCCAACAGATTTTCTGGACAGCAACCCAAAAAATAGAAGGATGGACAGGTCGTCTTCTTTGATACTGCGTTTGAAAGTTTCGAGTTCCGACAAAATAACCTTGTCGAAACAGCTCCAGAATGACTCAAACTTCAGATTTGAGTTCACAAACAGATCTCCAACAAAATATTCTTAGCACCTTTCTTGAAGTTCCAGAATTTGAAGCACCAGCTTCACTCGAGAAAGGCAGACAATCGAGCTTCAGATTTCAGAGTTTCAATCCGAACCCAGGTGCCACAAAATGGATTCAGTACACTTAGACAATCAATTTCTCTAACACAGAAATGGTGTCCAGATTCAAAGGTGAAAGATAGGGCTCTCAACTACTTCCCCGAAGCCACAGTAGCTTCCGGCGAAGTCACAGTGACTTTCGGCAAAGCCAAAATCCCAGCTTAGACAGTTGCTCTGATACCATGTAACTTATATTATATGGAGAATGACTTGTGTCTTTCTATTCATCAAGACAAGATACTTATACAAATACATATGCTTCTATGAAAGGAACTAATCAAAGTAAATCAAGGAAATCAACTAAGAATCTGCTCCTATAATTAAGTTAGCTATATATGGAAGATATAATATTTACAAGTATTATATTCTATAACAAATCTTAATAATATTTTCCTGAGTCTTTTATTTCTCACAACCTCCAATGCTCCCAATGATTTTTACCAGAGTCCAAGAAGATCTTCTAGAATCTGGATCCTCTCAGCCACATAACTATCCATAATCAGCCCTAAGCTTTGTGCCCTGTAATTGCCTAATTGTAGATTAGTAAACCCTTTCTAATTCATGACTGGTTTTGTAAGGAAAATCTATCTTGTTCCCCTTCGTATCTGAATTATTCAAAAGAAATTGTACTTTTTTGTTTGGTTCCTTTTCTCTATGAAGGAAATGAAAAGGTACAAGAAAACTATAAAGAAAAAGGGTAAATGTAAGTAAACAAAATAATTATACTCCACTACATTTTTATTTTTCTATTCAGATAACTGTGCTTACTGATGACATGCAGATCCAAATAGCGAGAAAAAGCATTCTCTGGGTAGTAAGCTAAGATTAGGGCCTGCTGGTCTGGATCTACATTATGCTAATATCATTCTCCAGATTGATTCAATTGTAAGGCATTCTAGTTGGCTACTTCTGTTTTGTTATCAATCATATGCAAGAAAAGTGTTCCAATTTGTTCATAATGAATACTTCATGACATTGTTAATGTCACACATAATACTTGATTTGCTATTCATATATTTTGCCTTGCCTAGACGTGTCACTTCTTTCTCACCAGTTCTCTATTGTTTTCTTCTGCCATTATTAACAAATATATGTTTACCCTCTTCTATATATAGACCATAGGCCATTGGGCTGCAACCATGTATATATTTTTAAAAAACTTTCATGTTTTCTGTGATCTCTGCATCTTGTTGACTCTTAAGTTTGTTGTGATCAGGTAGCCCGGTCAAGCTCTATGCCTCCAAATGCACGAGATACACTATATCAGAATCTTCCACCCAATATAAAGTTTTCTTTGCGATCCAAAATTCTATCTTTCCATGTCAAAGAGCAGGTGCCCTCTCATTTCGGCAATACACTTATTACGAAGCATCAGTATGGTACTAGTAATGGTCAAGATAAATTTTAACTTAAAATGAACTAGCAGATTTTAAGCTTGGTTCCTTTGAACTGATTTTTGTTTCAATTTTGTGTCCCCTTCTGTTTTTATTGGCCACATGTTCTGTTTTCAGCATCTAGTGAAGTTCTGCACGATGTTATATTTCCTACTTTAGATCATCATCATATTCCTTTTCCTCTTCTATATGCAGCTCACTGTTACTGAAATTAAAGCTGAAATGGAGAAGACATTACAATGGCTAGTTCCTGTTGCAATAATTACTGCCAAGTATGAACTCTAAACAGCTCAACTGATTACTGGTTTCTTATTTCTGATAGTCTCGTAATATTGTGTTCTTAATCATCTGAAATAGAGCTCACCATGGTTTTGGTTGGGTTGGAGAATGGGCTAATCCCGGGTATGTTTATCCAGATTCTCCTAATGGCTCTATTCCTTTGTTTTATTGGTCTTAAACAAATTTGAGCTCTACCGTATGTTAGAATCAGAGAAAATCATTTCATGTATACAGGTCTGAGTCAAATCGCAGATCAGTTGCATCAGTGGATGTCATCCAAATTGAGACATTATACCATGCTGACAAACAGAAATCAGAGGCTTATATCCTTGACCTCATCCTATGGCTCAGTTACCTAGTAGCTCAGTCCAATGCCACTTTAAATGGTGGGCGCATGAGGTCACTTGTGAAACCCCCAGAATGTTCATCTCCTGACATAGCTGACCAGCAGCCAACACAAATATTTGCTGCTGATCAGGGGATGTTGCAGGAAAAGAGTAAAAGGACACATGGAATAAGCAAGAGTCAGGACCTTGGCTCTGTAAATAACCAGTCAACAAAAGCTGAACCGGTTGAGCAAAAGTAACAACTATTCTGCGACAACAGGAAGCAAGGAGCTCTTATCTGAGAAATTCTGTTCCTCTAGCATTCCCGTGATCACTTTTGGTCTCGACAAACATAAAAAACTGGATGCTATAGACCGGACAGTTCAATGTGAGTTGCTTGTTGTGGAGATCAGCAGATGATAATGTGTTGTTTAAAGGATCATTGTCTGTAATCATGCATTTGAGGAACTTGAATTTGATGATGCCCTTTGTAGGAGAATTCGTGTCAGGACGAAGATAACCACAGCTGCATGCATTTATATGGTGATTTTGATGTAATTTACTGGATTCCAGAAATGTAGAATTAGATGGAGATGGACAATTGCAGGAATGTAAATGTGTAATACAATACTGTCTGACATACTCAGCATGGATGTGTCCCTTTTATATTTCAAAGTATTAACATGAGAGAGGACATTACTTGTCAAAAGGAAAAGAGCATGATACTTGTATGTATTCAATCTCCTTTCTTTCCCTTCTTTCTTTTTTTGATACTTGTATTGTATAGAAAATTTTTACTATGGATGAGGCACAACTTGTACTAGTTGTATGAGGGATTATTTTATTGTTATTATATTTGAACTCGTGGGACCTACACTTTGTTTTTCTCCTTTGCCTGCATGATACTAGTTGTACCTCATACATAGTAAAAATTTTCAGTACTAGTTGTATGAGGAATTATTTTATTATAGATATATTCTAACCCGTGGGCCCATTGTTTGGTTTTTCTTCTTTGCCTTTAATTTCTCTTTCCTGCTCCTCTAATCTTTCCCTTCTTTTTTCTAATTTTATGTTTTTCTTAAATCTATATTCAGTTACTCCCCCAATTTTTTTTAGTATAGATGAAAATATTTTATTTATTTGCTTTAACAAAAAATACTTTTCAAAAAATAATATTCTTATCATAACTACATAAGTTATTAATAATTAACATAATTTTTTTAGATGTAATTAATAAGACTAATTTTTTGAAATGAATCTCTAATACAATACAATTAAATTTATATATAAAAGTTGTAAAAGAATAGTGAAACACTTGTTATTAAACTAAACATTAAAAATTATTTGGCATTTGACCATAGAGTTTAAATGTGTTTTCTTACTATATTTGAAATATATGGAGTAAGAGTTGAAAATAAAATTATGTTTTATTTTTATAAAAAAATATTTGAAATAATATTCATGTTTGAATGTACTTAAATATAATATCAAAAGTGAAAAATGAGTTTAAAAACAGATTATACTAACATGATTTTCAAATTTGAAATATACCTTCAAGTTGAAAGTTGTATTTCAAATTTTCATGATCAAACATCAATTTTCAAATAAAGTAAAAAATAATTTTTAGATAGATTCTAAAAGTAGAAATTAAAATGACACGAAATATGAAGGTGAAATTTTTTAAAGTACTATAAATGAAAAATGAGAGAAAAGAAATAGAAATAATTTTAGTGGTCAATTTTTATAACATAAGTGACCATTTAAAGAATTAACTTGAATTTTTGTATGCTCATGCCTTTTTTATTTAATGATAAAATAAAAAAGTTTTTTAAAAAAAATCTGTTAAAACAAATAAGTAAAAAAAAAATATTTTCATATGTACAAAATGAGAGAGTAATTAAATTGGTTTCAAAATTAATTTAAGAAAAAAAAAACAGAAAATGAGAAAAAAGAGGAAAGATAAAAACAAGAAAGAGAAATAGGAGGCAAAGAAGCAAAACAAAGTGTAGGTCCCACGAGTTCAAATATAATAACAATAAAATAATTCCTCTTACAACTAGTACACGTTGTGCCTCATTCATAGTAAAATTTTTCAACAAGTACTAGTTGTACCTCATACATAGTAATTTTTTTTGTATTGTATGTATTCAATCTCCTTTCTTTCTCTTCTTTCTTTTTTGATACTTGTATCGTATGTATTCAATCTCCTTTCTTTCTCTTCTTTCTTTTTTGATACTTCTATGTATTCAATGGTTGAATATGACTAAAACATGTGGGAACTATTTTACACATTTTAAAGGTAAAATATCTTTAAAAATGCCAAGTCTTCCTTTTTCGCTAAGCGAAATACTCAAGTTAAATACTAACTAATCTGGCAAAATCCATAGAATTAATTTATTAAGGCTTTATATTATGAAATTAATTTGTTTCTTTTTTAATTAATAATAAATTACGAATTATACCATTGAAATTGTGAAAATTTTATGATTGACATATATAGGTCTAATAATTATAACCAATTAGTTTGAAAAATAAATAAAGTAAAAACGGATATTTTAGTAGGAAATAATTTGAAAAAATTAATGGTAATTAATAGGAGAGTCATAATAAAAAGAATATTTATTTTTCGTGTTTAGCCCAAAACAATTATTGACATTTTCTTTCACTTGTTTAATTTCGTTCAAACAGATTTTTTTTAAATTTTTTTCACTG
The DNA here is from genome assembly GCA_029582245.1 of Solanum etuberosum. Classification (NCBI taxonomy): domain Eukaryota; kingdom Viridiplantae; phylum Streptophyta; class Magnoliopsida; order Solanales; family Solanaceae; genus Solanum; species Solanum etuberosum. The sequence continues at coordinate 1,814 of JAJONR010006893.1, read as the reverse complement.
TTTCTCTCTCTTCTCAGTATTCTCTCTTGTCGTCACTGTCGTCTAATTCCTATTCTTTTTTATTCAATAATCTTCATTTTCTTGTAATGCATGATTTCTTATCAGTACTAATAAAACATGGTGGTAGATGAAACCCTTCAGGTTAGTATTCTTTCCAAAATTTTATTTGTATTGGCATATATAAATAATATTGTGTAAATATTTTCTATTAAGTTTAAATGCTATGAAATTGTGAATGAAAGTTTCTTGATTGATTACCAACAAAACGTATAAAAATATTTATGGAACAGTGATACTGGAAAAAAATCAGATTTTTTATGTGTATAAGTTTTAATTATGGCGCTTTTTTTTATGTACACTGTTAGATTTTGGTATGAACATTGAATTTGTTCATCCTTTGTTTGAACGATTTTTCATTTTTTGGTATGTTTCTGGTTAAAAAAATTACATAAAATTTGTTTGGAATTGGTATACTAGTTATACTAGACATGTATGGCAATTGATAATTTTTTTGATACAATTCTGATATGATTGAACTTTTTTTTTTTTTTTTGACATTTTATTTGGAATGAATTTTGGGCATGATAATGGAATGAATTTTGTATACTGTTTATTTAGAAAATGACAATTAATATTTAAAAATGGTATTTTTTTGGTATTATATTGGTATGATTCTGGTATGAATAAGTGATGACTTTTGGCATGAAATAGATATGAAAAGTGTGCATAAAAATTGTTGTCGGGTTTCTGTGATGATTGAACTTTTTTTTTGGCATTTTATTTGGAATGGATTTGAGCGTAATAATGGAATCAATTTGGTATACTGTTTATTTAGTAATGACAATTAATAGTTAGAAATGGTATTATAGTGGCATGATTCTTGTATGAATAAGTGATGGATTTTGACATGAAATATATATGAAAAAATGTGCATAAAAATTGTATGAAATTTGTATATTGATATAATATATGTATTTTTACTTTGTATCTTGTAATACTGACACAATAATTTTTTATGGAACAGGCAAATCTGTTGATTTTCAGATGAAGGAAATTATTTATGAATCTTCCAGCCTATATAGTGGTCTAGTAAATGCGATAACTTCGTCGAGAGGGCCACAACAAGAAGACATGTTCAAATTACCCTGCACCAAAAAAATCATAATTTATAATGGTGACAAACTCATGTTTTGATTTATTTTGTCTTTTAAGCTAATGAATTATAATTCAGAACATTTATTATGTGTACTACTTAATCATTTTTGTGTATTCATTGTTTTTCAAATATATAGTGAAAAATTGATTAAGTAATGCCGATATGCAATTGGTGTCAACTGAAAAAATCAAGTCAAATATAATGAAATGATATCCATTTGATATGCTATTGAAGTCCCATTAAAACTAGTTAATATAATTTTCAATTGGTATTCATTTGGTATCCACCTGATGTCCCACTTGAAAAAAGTCTAAAACAAGATGTAATTGAGGGTGTGTTTGGTATAGATGTTTTCCAATTTTTTCATGTTTGGTTGGCTTAAAATGTTTGGAAAATATTTTCCAAATCAACTTATTTTCTCAAATTTAAGAAAAATGACTTCCCATCCAAAATTAAGGAAAACATTTTCCAAAATTCTACTTCATCCTTTAAGTTTTTTTTCTTACCCTACTCATACCCCGTACCCGACCCTCCCTATTTGATTTTTTTTTTTAAAATTTCAAATATATTTTTATTCTTACCCCCAAACCAACCCCACCCCCCCCCCCCAAAAAAAAAAATTGCTTTAGAAAAAATTTCAAATTTAATTTCTTAAAAT
>JAJONR010006892.1:0-28889 GCA_029582245.1 Solanum etuberosum | reverse complement strand
TGATACCACATGGAGTTCGAGTTAGCTATGGTGAGCCTCCTTGCTTCCGGAGGGTTCCACTTTTACTTTCAGTTATATCAGTTGTTAGGATGTCGTGGGTCTTGTCCCGACTTTCATCTTTGTCAGTTAGAGGCTTCATAGATAGACAATAGAGTTTCAGAAGTTTGTTCATCTATTTTGTTAAATGTTTTAAAGACTTAAGTTCCCTATTTTATGGCGAGTTGAATATATTATTTTTATTCAGTTTTTAAGATTTAGTATGCTTGAGTTAGTCTTCCGCTTGTAGTCAGCCAGGATGAGGGTTCGCTTGGGGCCAACAATGGTTCTCGAGTGCCGGCCACGTCCAGGGTGTAGGCTCGGGTCGTGACAGTCCAACAATAATTATTCACTTTATAAAATCAATGGATAGTTTTACACTTAATTTCCAGTTTACCCTTATCATTAATTATAGTCATTTCTTTATTACATTTTCAAGACATTATATTTATTATAGTAAAATTATCCTTCTATTTATAATTTCTTAAGGAGTGTGCAAAGTCAATAATGGACAAATATTGTTGAACAAAGGGAATATTTGTCATTTCACAAAATCAATGCATAAATGACACTATTCTTCCTATTTATCTTTAAGAGTTATTAACCTTGAAAATATGCATTTGGCCAACATAGAAAAATAAAATAATTAATTCATGTTTATTAGTCAAATTAATTAATCAAAAAAAATTAATTCATGCTCATTTATTAAAAGTTTAACTTTAAGAAAACACTAAATAAGGATCAATGATAAACTTACCTAATTTCTTAAAGAACGTAAAATCTAAAATAGTGACAACAAAGTATATTTGGGTCATTATGTCCAATAATTATGACCAAAAAGATTTTTCCATTATTTAAAACCTGTGAAAAAAAGACATATTTATTAGGGGAAGATTTACTATATCCTTTTTTCATATTATTTGTTGATTTTTTTGTGTGTATTTCTTAAGAAATCATATAATTTGAAGTAAATAATTTTAGTAATATGAAACGGAGAAAATAATTCATAAAATAGTGTTAGAATTCTTTGAACGAGACAAAATAAAGTTAAATTAAATGAATAAATAAATAGGACTGCGGCTTCAGTTAAACTACATGGAAAGAAAAACAATTAACAAACTTTTACTAGCTATATACGTTGCATGTGCATTAATCATGATGTAAAAAATATTTACCGTGATTTCATCATATGCAAGAAAATGATCTCCCCAAACACTAGGATGATGATTGCCAATGCGACATGTAATCATTTCTTTTTTATGAATAGTTGGTTGTGTTGGATGATTGGTGGGTAGTTTAAGGGAAAAAAAAAGTATCCCCATCATAATGAACCTCTCCTTGTGGAGGAATGGTAACCTTATTAGTCGCACCGGTTTGAGTGCAAAATTCCATTTATAAAAACTGTTTGGTAAAAGAAAATAAACCAAAATTTGAACAAACATGAGTTAGTGTGATAAAGATTGAAATCTCGAAAATTTTCATTAACTTCTCTTTCATTTTTTTTTCTTGAGATAATTGAGAAACTTTTTAGGGTCAGTGGAATAAAATTTAAAATAAATACTATTAGAATTTTGACTATGACATAAAGTTCCATTAACTTACTATAACTATAGAACTACCCCCCACTATAACTATTTATAGGATAATCTCCTATAATTTTTTTTTGTTATTATGGGAATTTAAACGGATTCCATAATTACTATTCCCTCCATTTTAAATTAATTGAATTATTGAGGTGTTTCACACCCTTTAAGAAAAGAAGATTAAGACATAAATTAGGCATAACTTTTCATTTTTACTCTTATTAATTAGTGTCAAATTTATGATTAAAATAACTAAACATTAATTAATAACTAATTCCAATACTAACTAATGAAGGGTAAAATTGAAAAAACATTTTAAAAATAGTCTTGCAAATTGAACAATTAAGTTAATCTAAAAAATGAAAAATGAAAAATGGACATACCTTCCGAGTTGCAAATTGAAGTTTTCTCTGACTTATGAATACACTGAAGGAGGACTCAGTTCCTATTTATAGCCATAAGTTAGTTTGCTTTTTGACATTTTTAGCCTTTTCCTTCCAAATTTTAAAAATAAAGCTATTTAGTTTTTCCTTGAATATGTCAGACATCGATACGGTACAGAAATAATAAAAATCATGTAGTTCATAATCATTAATCCTAGTTAACAACAATCCAAGAGAGACACGTATTATTGTTATAGCCTTGTACCCTATGCTACCCCGATCTAATAACTTGTCAATCATTATTTATATTTGCTATTAATTATTAATTATTGTATAAATTAAACTTATAGTACTACATATTTAAATAATTTTTTAAAATATAATTTGAAAATATTCGATAATAACAATCAAAACTCAAAACACTTTGACATATAGACATCATCACATTATAAAAAATAAAAATCTTATAGTTCATAAGGGTGATCCGAGTTAACAACAACCTAAGATAGTCATACATCAATGTTATAGTCTTGTGTTCCTGTGTTACGTCAATTTGATAACTTGCGAATCATTACTTATATTTCTCTAATTAAGTAATTTTATTAATTATTGTATTTAATAAATTTAAATTGCATATTTAAATAGTTTTTAACATAATTTAAAATTATTTCAAGTCAAGATACTTTGTTATGATATCATCAACACACTATAAAAATTATTTTAAAAAATTATATGATTTATAAGTGTTGTCCCTAATTAACAGCAATCCAAGAGAGTACTCACGCATTACATAGTCGCACTTTAGTCTTGGGTTATTAATTTTGATTATAAAATTTTGATCTTTCGTGAGCGATAAATTTACCAATATTGAGGTGAAAAAAAAACGTAATGCTCTTAATTTAGTAGCTAAACAAATAAATACAATATAATTAACTATTTATTTATTTATAAATTAACATGGTACATACTCTTTTTTTTCCTATATAAATGTGAATGTTGCGAATAAATTAAGAGTCTGTTTGACTTGAAAGGCCAGAAACACTTATTTTGAGGAAAAAAAAAATTGTTTAAAAATTACGTGTTTGAAAAATTAGTAAAAGTGTTTTTAAATAGAAGCAGAAACAAATTTTCTGTTATTGGGAAGAAGCTAAGAATTTATGCCTCTTAAAAAAAGCAAAAGCAGAAAAAAAATATTATTTATTTCAAGACTAAAATATCTCTTTCATATATACATATTTACCAATATATCTCTTATTAATTAATTAACATATCTCATAAGTTTGGTTAAATTTCATTTAAGAATTTTAATTTTTTCTTTTTATATAATAAATTTATATTTTATTTTACGTTTATATATTATTATTTTTATATTTTACATATTACTTTACGTATAATTTTACAGAATTAGAAAAAAAGATAATAACACTATTTTTGTAAGGTTAGAAAAGGAGGAAAAAAATAATAATTGAAGATTTCAACCCTCAAAAAAAGGGTATAATATTGATTGGAAATTTAAGTATGTACATTTTAATTTAATAAAAATAAAAGTTTAATTAACTTTTTTTTTATAATAGATATTCAAAACAGTTTCTCTCTAAAAAAATATTTTAATATTAAAAGTATATTGATAGTTGTCCTTTTTCGTAATTTGACTTTCAAAATCATATTTTTTTTAAATTAGTCAAACACAATTTGCTTATGAAAAATACTTTTCAAATGAATTAGACAAACATAAATTGCTTCTTTTCAAAAGCACAAGCACTTTTCTGAAAAGTCATTTTAAAAAAGTCCTTCTAAAAATAAGTCGTTTCAACAGCAATATCAAACAGACTCTAAGTCAAATTGATGTTATGAATAAAAGAGGTCATTTATTGAAATTTATAGTTTTCTCAATGTATCAATAAAATGAATATTATTGTCAACCTATCTTTACTTAAACTATATTATAATATGGGGAAAATGTCTGATATACCTCTTAACTTTATTATTTAGAGCTGATATATTCTTCATTATAAAAGTGATTTATATATATCTCTATTCTTATACAAATGACTCACATATACCCTTTTCCTTTAACGGAAGTGAAAAAATAATTTTAAATTAATTTTTAAACTTTTTTAATTAAAAAAAAATCCATGAAGGGGTATATTTGATCATTCTCACACGTTTTTTTAAAACTATTTTTATTTATCGATTATTTAAGTTTATTACTTTTTATGGTCATATTTATTTTTTTTCACTTATTTTCTTATAAAATTTATTATAGATGCTCCAAATTATTTTTTTACAGATATAAAAACTAAATTACAATATAGCCATAAAAAAATTAATTATAATTCTTTTTAACTTTTTAATCTTTCTCCACTCACACTTCTTTCTTTTTATTTCTCTTATGTTTACACTAAAAAATGAAAATAATATAAAATAAAAATAATCAAAGAAGTCAAAAATAATTCATGTGTGAAAAAGATTAATACATGATTTTTTTTTGTGAGCCATTTTTGTAACGGTAGGGATATATGTGAGCCACTTTGTAATGGTAGGGGCATATGTGAGTCACTTTTGTAAAGAGTGATATATTAGCTCTAAATGACAAAGTTATGAGATATATCAAAATTAAACCCTTATAAGTAGAGAGTGATATCAAGTTATTTATTCATGTCCTATATATTAACTTACCAAAACAAAAAAAATTTCTCAAGAATACTAAATTATACCATACAATTAGACTTCTTATCAAATTGAGAATTATACATTGATATATTTGTAATGATATATTGTTTAAGTTATTTACTATTCAATTTTGACATTCAAAGTTGATAAAATTTATTGATTATTTAATTAAGAATTATGCCTAAGTAGGGGTGCATTATTTGGATTAAATCGAAAATTCAAAGCGCATCGAACCAAATTTTAGTTTGGATTGGTTTTTTGGTTTGATTTTGGATTAATAATTTACTTTGTTTGGTTTTTTGGTTTAATTTCAAATTTAGAAAAATTAAATTTGGTTATATTCAAATTACAAATATAACTTTGGTTATGTTATTAATTTATTGACATAACAGAATAATCAAACCGAAAAAGTCGAACTGAATAGAGAAAAATCAAACCAAACCAAATTTATTTCGATTCGGATTGGGTTATACTTTTTATAAATCAAAAAACGAAAAATCAAAATCAAATAGTACAAAATCAAACCGAAAACCGAATGGACACCCCTATGCCTATATATATATAAGCATATATATAAATATTTTATTTCTATTTTATTTTGAAACATTTGTTTAATTAGAATATTGAATTAACTAATTTGGTAGTCGTGATTATAATTCAATTTTTTTTTTCTTAAAATAAAAACACACACATAAATGGATGATTCATTAATCATTGTAGAATTATATATAATTTTATTCGTTGCTTATATTTAAAGAAAATTCTATTGTAAATTTGGAAACTCATACTTCAGTTAACTAAATTGTGTATTGCTGAATAATTAGTATAAATTTAATTAGAAATATTTATTTATATTTACTATTAACGTGAAGTTCAATTGTCTCCTTCAATAAAAAATTATATGTTAAATGGAAAAATATTTTTTAAAAAAGTATACCCTAGTTATGTATTATACTTTGTTTTACATACATAAAATAATGTAATTTGATATAATATCATACATAAAATATTATCTATTTTTTATAAATATAATTAGGTATTGAGTTTTTTTTTCCAGACATCCTCTTGGATTTTCTTTTAATTTTTTTTTTACATCCTCTTGGATTAGTATTATTAGAGTGACTATTTTTTTTTTAAATTTGCGGTTAAAAATGGTGAACCAATTAGTATATATATTAATCCTTATTTAAAACAATTATAATATACATCTTTTTTAAATGTGTTATTCAATGTATAGTTATAATTGACCTATAATCAACTAACTTTTTTGTTTTAAATATCTAATTTTTAAAATTATATTTATTTTTTCTGTTACAAAAACATTCATTGTATAGACGGTGCACTAATCATTGAATAACTGGATATAATTTTATTTACTTAGTAGTTATATTTAAAGTATAATTTAGTTACAATTTTTAGAATTCACGCTTAATTAGTTTATTTTATTAAACTTGTATTACTAAATAATTAAGTACATTTTTAACTAGATAAAATATTCATTTATAGTTATTATTATCGTGAAATTTAGTCGTCTCCTTAGTAACTTTTTTGCATTTTTTTAAAAGATATTCATTGGTACGTTCGGACATGATTGGATTTGAGGGATGGGTAGGATGATGGTTATATATATGTTTAGAACTAATTTGTATTGCATAGTAATTAAAAAATAATATTAATATGTAAAAATAAAATTTAAAATATATTTTTTAACTAAAGTTTATAACTTTCTTTTTAATTAATTGAAAAAGTATTTATTTTCAAATTATATTTGTTTTTTAATCAAATGAACTATTTAACACACACACACAAAAAGATACACATACAAAATAAAAAACTTTTTATCTTCCTTAGAAGTCAAAGAGCAATTCAAAGACTATGGGGAATGGAAAAAAAGTAGTGAATTTTGTTTTGGTGGAAAATGTATTGGGAGAACAAATGCAAAATTTAATATAAAAGTATTATAGACTTTTTATCTTTGAGATCAGATTTGGGCCAAATTTTTGTAGCAATATAGGGATATTTATTGAGTGGAAATTTTCTCTCCTTATATACTCCCTCGGTCCAACAATAATTGTCCACTCTTGACTTTGCAGATTTTTTAAGAAACTATAAATAAAAGAGTAATTTTATTATATCACCCTTTGAATATAATAAATACAATGTTTTAAATAAGGAAAAACTACATAATCACACATACATCACTACCATATATACTATATTTACCTCTGATTTAAAATAATTACACATATTATCACTTTTAATATTTATACCATATATTTTAAAAGATTTAATTAGATACAGAAATCTCTTTAAATATGGTGTGGAATAATTATCTTAAATTTAAACTCCTTAATTAATGGTCCATTAACTAAGTCAATTTTTTTCTATTTCACGCCTGCCGTTCTCCATCCCCACGTTCACCAACCCTTTTTTCCTTCATCTTCTCCCTCTTTCTACCTTCATCTTCTCAATACATGTTTGCATGTTCAAATCAGCATTGTACATATATGGTTGTTTCTATTGTTTTATTATTCTCATGTATCTTGGTTTTGTATCTGAGTTAAAGTTCATAATGTTCTGAAGTTCAATGTTAAAAAGTTTTACTAATTAGGTTTTATATTTTTTTGATTTTGTTATTTCTCAAACACTTTAATGGCTGACCATTCTCAAAATTGGATGATTCTTGTTAGAGGTACTACACATTAACAATATTATATTAATTTAAACAACTTTTATTTGTTTATTTTCACTCATGAATTTCTCATTACAGGTGCTGACTCTATATTCATCAACATTAAAGCCGAGAATAGATCTAAGTATTGGAACGACCCAATCAAGATGGAAGAATTACGTCAAGCTTTAATTAACAGAACAAATACACCATTAGATATGCAATAATGTTGGATATTGTCACGACCCAGACCGTCGTGATTGACACCCACACTAAACCTCCGGTGGGAGAACCATTACTACAACCCAACTAAACAAGGTAACGAAAACTAGAACATTTAAAGATACAGAAGCAGGTTTAAATGTCTAAGAAATATGGAGTTCCCGTAAACTCTGAAGTTTAACCAAGACAACTATCAAAACTATTGCGGAAAACAACCCCTAGAATCTGAAAGTCATTGTACCAAAACTACTAAAATGAACAAGTCTAAGAAAGGGGTACAACCCGAAACTAACATAAGCAAAACTACTAGAACAGTCTGAGTCTGAAAGGAAGGGACTAAACAAAATTAAAGGACCCATGGCAGCCTGAAAGAACTGACTCACCCTTGAATCCGGTCTCGATCACTAATCTCCTAGCTGAAGTCTATCTGTAGCCGCCAGAAGATGCCCTGTACTCAACAAAGAACGAGCAAGTGCAGTATCAGTACACAACCACAGTGTACCGATAGGATCACACGGCTATTCCAGTAAGCAAAACATATACAAGTAATCACAACACAGCAAACACGCATATACAAAATATATAAATCAGTTATCATTTCAGGAGCAATGTACAATTCAACATTCTCAATAACAAGTAAATACGATAGTTCAATGGTCCTCTCATGGAACCCATACCCAAACTGTTAGTGTATCGGAACGTGACACCCGATCCAAGGTATGTGTCGAAATGTGACACCCGATCCAATATATGTGTCAGAATGTGATACCCGATCCAATCAACACAACCACAATCACAATCACACTCATAATGTACATACTCATAATCATACAATCAAGTATTAGGCTCATGACATGCAATTGTTCATTCGTACTCATTTCATTAGGTTTGATCTACAGTGCCTTATTTACATACATACATTACAATGAAGTAATTACCGACATATAGCACACAAACATGAAATCAAATTATCAACTATCTTGAAACTAAGCTTGAATCCTCCTAAGACTCTTGAGCCTTCCCTTTCCGGATTCTTTCCGCTTGTTCGTGGTCTAAAAACAATCAATTAAGCAAGGATCAACAAATGAGGCCTAATTACCCGGATTACAATCGACATTATCAACCCTAGGCCAAACCCAAGATCCCAATACCCAACTTAGGGTTTTTTCCACCATTAACTTCAGGTCAAAACCCTCCCCCAATGATAATTACCCAAGAAGCTAAGTTCTACAGATCGAAAAAAGGATTAGGGGAGTAAAAACCTTACTTTTAGCGCTAGAAGAGGTGGAAAACTGTCAAGAACTTGCCCTGAGTCATCTCTTAGCTCTCAAGAACGAAAGTTGCAGAAAAATAACGAAATTGAGATTTTTCCCCCACTTAAGTTGCGACTGGCCCGCTACGGTGGACCCCATCCCGCTACAACGGCCCCGCCCTGGTAGAATTAATCCCGCCCTGGCGGCTTGCACGGAGAGAGAGAGTCGGAATTTGAGTTCCAAACTCCCATTTCACAACACACCTTCAACCCTTAACGTTCAAAATCTACCCGTTCACCCTAAGATCAGTTTCAGGAGTTCTACTCGCCCGAATTCGATTATGTAAAGCCGTATGGGCTCCCTAACGTCTTGGCTATCCACTCATGTGATCAGATTCATAATTAACTCCCTCATTCATTACCTGATTTCCCTAGACCTCACCTGACTTAGATTTCATCCAAATCTAGTCTAGGCTAGGAATTCCCAAGTCACTACTCAAAAGTTTTCTGGCCCAAATTCTTTCCCCATTGGCTTTTTCATAACGACGGGAACATGTCGTTACAATAGATACCAATTTACCCATCACTCGTCCCTGAGTGATAACTAGGAAAAACTGGCTAAAGTAAGGGTAGAGTAGTACCTGAATCGTTGAATAATTGGGGATACTTGTCTCATATGTCCTTCTCAGTTTCCCAAGTAGCTTCCTCAACCGAACGATGCTTCTATTGAACTTTCACGGACTTCATCTCCTTGGTCCTCAGCTTCCAAACATCACGATCAAGAATTGCAACCGGTTCCTCCTCATACTGAAGGTCTTTGTTTAACAAAACTGAGTCTCATTTTATGATGTAATCCCTGTCCCCATGATACTTCTTTAACATGGACACATGAAAAACCGAATGGACTTCAGATAAACTAGGAGGTAAGGCCAACTTATAAGCCACTGGCCCTACACAGTCAAGAATCTCAAATGGTCCGATGTATCGCGGACTAAGATTACCCTTCTTGCCCAATCTCATCACCCCCTTCATGGGTGACACCCTAAGAAGAACTTGTTCACCAGCCTAAAGAGTCATGTCTGTTACCTTACGGTCTGCATATTTTTTCTGTCGACTCTGAGGTGCTAGAAGCTTAGCTTGGATGCTCCTTACCTTATCCTGAGCATCTTTCACCAATTCCACCCCCAAAGGTTTCACATCTCTAGCCTCAAACAACCCAATTGAATACCTACACATCCTCCCATACAATGCCTCAGATGAAGTCATCTCAATACTCGAGTGATAAATATTGTTGTATGCAAACTTAGCTAACAATAACAACTATTCCCAATAACCACCAAAGTTGATCGTACACACGTCTGCAACATGTTATCAAGGACGTTGACACAATCATCATGACAAATCCTTTCTCACATAACCATGATAAAATCCTAAATCAATACTCGCTACAATTAGAGGTGAACCTGAACCAACAAACACACACTCATAATACCTAAAAAATCATAGTTCTTATCAACATCTCCATCTCACAACATAAATTTCCATGAGCTTAAGTTATAAAAATTTGATCTTTAGACAATTGATACTCATCGAGGGATATGTCCAATCATACAAACCCTCTAACAACACTATCGAAATACTAGATTAGCAATTGTGATTGTAGATTACCCTTAAGAACAGTAGAATTGGACCCAATGATCCCCACATTCAACCATACATAATCGATACACCTGATCCACCACTAGGGATCCACCCACAAAAGTGAAAACACATGTGAGCATAACTAGTGAATCATACTCACAACCATCATAAACACTCCGCCCATTTACCTTACTCTAAACCAACACTTTTTAAATGAAAACCTTTCTTAGGTACTTTAACAATCAACAATAATAAACTTTATGACTCAACCCAGGTGTAAGTCCCTTCAAATTCTCAATACCTGATATAATTGATCATTTCTCACCTTGCAAATTCATACCTTGATAAAATATATCACCACGAATGTAGACTTACAATGAAAAATCTGAATTGTAAATTCAACCGTATAACACAATCCCCTTATCTATCAACATTAGCTTATACCTTGAAGATTTTTATGAATTCATGGATCTTCGCTTATCATTGATCGCCTCTCCATCAATCTTACAATATATTTCGCTAAAAATTCAATCGTACTCATTACTAAACTCAAAAATAAAAGCAAAACACTTATCATCACACTCGAGCTAATGTCCGTACACTTCTTTCTCAAGTATTTTTCTGTCACGCCCCGAGGCTACCCCCTGAGCGTAAACACGGGACCTGGGATCATGAATGACCCCAAGCTAACCCTGAGCTGGCATATCATAAGCAAACTGAATATATCTATGAAAATATAACTAATGTGGAAGCTAAATCATGAGATAACTGAAATGATGGGGAATACCCAATACTGTCTGAATATAAAGAAACTATGATTTTAATAACAACTGAAAGATCAAGCTCACGTCTAAACTGAATCTAACTATGTCTGAATATAAGTCTCTAACTGACTAGAGATGCTAGGATATGCCCCCAGCTAACTCTAGCAAAACTGAAACTAAAAAGGGAAGACTAAATAGAAAACATGTAAATCGTCCTCGAAGCATGAGGACTAACCACTGATACTACTGAACTGGAGACCGAGAACCAATCTATGCGTGATCTGGGTGCTGAGGACCTGAACCTACATCACAAGAAGATGTAGCGCAGAGTATGCGTCAGTACTTGAAAGGTACTGAGCATGCAGGATAGGATAAAGCTGAACAATATACACATAACTGAATAAAGCATACTGATCAATGATATAATTTGAACATGATGGAAATACTGAAATATACTGAGTAGTGAGCTAACTGAATGTAATGACCAAGTACATAACATGCTGAAACTGAATACTGAAATGTAACAGGGAACCTGGTCAAATGCACCAGAATCTGACTATGGGAGCTACTAATAACCGACATAAAACCACGTGAGCTAAACATGGAGTCTGATGTATACGCCCTATCGAGAGGACCCAATATACCTTGCCAAGGGTATAGAGGCATGACTAGCGTGATCACTAAATGTAATGCCCACATAGGGGACTTATAAACATACGGGGGAACGTATTTCTGGGACTATTCGGGTACGTTGTACCCTAGTCCACTCGGTCTAAGCCTACTCCCAACTAGAAATATGAACAAAGTAACATAATTGAATTATACTAGATAGCTTATTATTCTGACATGCTAACTGAGAATGCGACATTTATAACTGACAATGAGACATTCAAAATCTGAGGCATGTATATCTGTTTAAACTGACCTAGCTAGTGTAATTCATAAACTAAACGAATCTACACTACTAGGGTTCTGAATTTCATGCAAGAAACTAAGCAACAATATGATAATCTGATTGGGATCATTCTAAAAGCTAAAACCCAACAACTTCTACATTCAAGAAAACCCTCGGTCTAGATAATATGAAGGGAATCAAGGTTCTGACTGAAATCTAGGGACCTAATGGGTGAAAGGATCCCACTAGTGAAACCCCATATATCTGGTGACAAATTTCACGGAGAAATATTTCGATTTCGGGGATGGAATAGACAAAACCTTGCTGCATTCTTGGACTAGGGCTGCTCGATTGCTTTCTCCTCTTTTCATTCTAATTGGATGAATTTTGGAGAATGAATTGACTAGGGTAGGTTCTAATTTAGTTGCTAGGCTAAGACTGACAAAAACTACGTAGTTTAGGGGTTAAACGACGTAGTTAAGGGGTCCAACGCATAGGGAAAAGACCAAATGACCCCTGACTTAAAAGCTGTCGGGGCCAACCGACGGACTAACCGACGGTCCGTGGACTGACCCACGGTCCGTCCTGTCAACCATCGACTTGCTTTAGAGAGGGGTTGCTGAGGGGCCTGATCCACGAACCAGGACCACGGCCCGTGGTCTGACCTACTCTCCGTGGGTCCGGCCGTGGGTCGGCCCTTAGACATTTTTCTGGACTATTTCTGGAGAGGGCTGCAGGTGGCCATCCACGAACCCCACCGACGGTCCGTGCGTGGTTCCCATCGGTGGCACCTGTAACTTTTAATTTCTGCAATCTGGTCTGTTTAGGATACGGGGTGTTACATTATCTCCCCCTTGGGAACATTCGTCCTCGAATGAAGTTTAAACTAGCTGGATATGGAGGGAAAGAGCTGCAAACCCTACCACTAAATACTGGAAACTGAAATCTGACTGAACTAAGTTCCAAGAACATGCAAATACGCTGAAAATGCAAGTATAGCTGGAGGAACATGATACTAAGATTGAATCTACGCATGAATGACTGAAAAACTGGAGATGAACTATTACCTCAATTTGGAATGGAATCGGAAGGAAAGAGATGAAGATACTTGGCCTTCATGGCTTCTTCTGCTTCCCAAGTAGCTCCCTCTATGGACTGACTCCTCCACAAAAACCTTAACTGAAGCGACTTCTTTGTTTCTCAACCTTCGAACTTGACGATCAAGAATCTCAGCTGGCACATCCTCATAAGTGAGACTATCCTTCACAGCCACACTTTCCAATGGTACTATAGATGCTGGATCACCCACACATTTCTTCAACAAGGAAATGTGAAATACCGGATGCACTGCTGCTAGTTCTGTTGGCAACTCTAACTCATAAGCCACTTTACCAACTCTTTTCAAGATCTTGTAAGGGCCTACATATCTAGGACTGAGCTTCCCTTTCTTGCCAAATCTTATCACCCCCTTCATAGGTGACACTTTCAGGAAAACCCAATCATCAATTTGGAACTCCAAGTCTTTTCTCCTTACATCTGCATAGGAGTTCTGGCGACTCTGGGCTTTCTTAAGTCTATCTCTGATGAGCTGAACTTTCTCCATAGCCTCATGAATCGAATCTGGCCCTATCAAGGCTGCTTCTCCAACCTCAAACCAACCAACTGGAGATCTACATCTACGCCCATACAATACCTCATAAGGGGCCATCTGAATACTGGAATGGTAGCTATTATTGTAGGCGAACTCTATAAGGGTAAGGTGATCATCTCAACTACCCTTGAAGTCGATCACACAAGCTCTCAACATGTCCTCTAAGGTCTGAATGGTACGCTCTGCCTGGCCATCCGTCTATGGATGAAATGTTGTGCTAAGATTAACCTGAGTACCAAGACCTTTCTGAAATGACTTCCAGAAATGAGACGTAAACTGAGGACCTCTATATGAGATGATAGACAATGGAACCCCATGCAACCTGACCATCTCATTAATGTAAAGCTTGGCGTAGTCCTCCGCCGAATCTGTAGTCTTGACAGCCAAACAATGAGCGGACTTAGTAACTCTGTCTACTATTACCCAAATGGAATCATGTTGTTTTCAAGTACGAGGTAAACCTATAATGAAGTCCATATTGATCACTTCCCACTTCCATGTAGGATTGTTAATCTCTTGAGTCATACCTTCTGGTTTCTGATGTTCTACCTTCACCTGCTGACAATTCGGGCACTTAGTCACAAAATCTGCTATATCCCTCTTCATGCCATTCCACCAAAAGACTTCCCACATATCACGGTACATCTTAGTGGCACCTGGATGAATAGAATACTCGAAATTTTGGGCTTCTGTAAGGATCTGCTGTCTCAACTCACCCACCTTAGGAACACATAAACGACCCTGGTAGTGAAGCACACCATCTCCCCCTTAGGAGAAAACCTCAACTTTCTGCTGGTGAACTACACCTTTCAACTGAAGCAATATAGGGTCACTGTCTTGTTTCTTCTTAACCTCCGCTACCAATGAAGATGCTTACCCATTCTGAACTGTTACACCAACATATGAGATGTTCATAAGGCAAACTCCTAGGCGAGCAAGCCGGTGAACATCCTTCGCTAATTCCTTCCTTTCTTTCTCAACATGCACTACACTATCCATAGATAGTCTGCTAAGAGCATCAGCTACAACATTGGCCTTACCAGGATGGTAAAGCACATTCATATCATAGTCCTTGAAGAATTCCAGCCATCTCCTTTGAAGAAGATTCAACTCTTCCTGGGTGAACACATACTGAAGGATCTTATGGTCCGTGAACACATCTACGTGAACACCATACAAGTAATGTCTCCAAATCTTTAGGGCAAATACCACAGCTACAAGTTCGAGGTCATGAGTCGGGTAGTTCTTCTCATGCACCTTTATATAGAAGCATAAGCTATAACCTTGCCTCGCTGCATCAACACACAACCTAGGCCGACTTTGGATGCATCACAATAGATCACATAACCGTCTGAACCCTCTGGTAAAGTCAAAACAGTAGCTGTAGTCAACCTAGTTTTCAGTTCTGCGAAGCTCTTCTCATACTCATCTGACCACTGGAACTTAACCTTCTTCTGAGTCAACTTAGTCAATGAAGAAACTATGGATGAAAATCCTTCCACGAACCTCCTATAATAACCAGCCAAACCCAAGAAACTTCTAATATCTGTAGGAGAGGTGGGTCTGGGCCATTGATTTACTGCCTCAATCTTCTGAGAATCCACTCGGATCCCATCGCTAGACACTATATGACTAAGGAAAGCAACAGATTGCAACCAAAACTCACATTTGCTAAACTTAGCGGATAACTGGCGATCTTTGAGAGTTTGAAGGACAACCCTCAAATGAGTTGCATGTTCTTCCTCATTCCTAGAGTAAATGAGAATATCATCAATAAAGACGATAACGAACAAGTCCAAATACTGCTTGAATACCCTGTTCATTAAATCCATGAAAGCTGCAGGAGCATTGGTTAGTCCAAATGACATAACTATAAATTCATAATGACCATACCGAGTTCTGAAGGCTCTTTTCGAAAAATGAGTAGCACCCTGAAGTTGGTCGAACAAGTCATGAATCCTGGAAATAGGGTACTTATTCTTAATTGTGACTTTATTCAACTGCCGATAGTCAATGCACATCCTGAGAGAGACATCTTTCTTTTTCACGAATAACACTGGAGCACCCCAAGGTGAAATACTGGGTCTGATGAATCCCTTATATAGAAGGTCTTTCAACTGCTCTTTCAATTCCTTAAGCTCAGCTGGAGCCATTCTGTAAGGAGGAATAGAAATAGGTTGGGTATCTGCAAGGAGATAAATTCCGAAGTCTATTTTCCTTTCGGGAGGAACTCCGAGTAGATCTTCTGGAAATACTTCTGGAAACTCATTTACTACTGGAACTGACTCAAGAGTTGGGGTTTCAGAGCTGGAATCCTTAACCCGAACTAAATGATAGATATACCCCTTGGAAATCTTCTTTCTGGCCTTTAGGTAAAAAATGAATCGACCCATAGGTACTGAGCTACTACCCTTCCATTCTAAGACTGGTTCGCTTGGAAACTGAAACCGAACAACCCTGGTTCTACAATCGACTGAGGCATAACAAGAATGTAACCAATCCATGCCTAGAATGATATCAAAGTCTACCATTTCTAAATCTACATGATCTGCTGAGGTGACTTTATGAGAGACTAAGACAGGGCAATTTCTGTATACCCTTCTAGCTATAACTGGGTCACCTACTGGAGTAGAGACTGAAAAGGGTTCTGAAAGAGTTTCTGAACTGACACCGAAGTTCACTGCTATATAAGGAGTTACAAAGGAAAGAGTAGCCCCTGGATATAACAAAGCATAAACATTCAAATGAAAGACTTGTAACATACCAGTGACCACATCAGGAGAATCTTCCTGGTCCTGGCGAGCCTGAAGAACATACAACCTGTTCCGGCGCTAACCGCCACCTGTACTAGATGAAGTACCCTGTTGAGTTGGGCGACCTTCTGGTGCTGCTGGAGCTGTAGACTGAGCCCTAATATTGTTACCTCCTTGCCCTTGTTTAGAAGAAAGGCAATCTCCAATCTGTGACCAGACTGACCACATCCAAAACACCCTTCTTTCCCTGCAAGACACTCGCCCGGATGGTTTTTACCATATTTTGGACAAGTTGGGTAGGTTCTACTACCTGAAACATTCCCCTGAGACTTAGAGCCTGGTGCCCTACTTTTCTGATCCTGTCGAAACCTGGGGGATGGAGCACTAGCTGATGAAGGTGCTGGAGCTAAAGATTTCTGCTGAAACTGTGAGCGATTTCCGCCAACTGATTTCTGCTGAGAGTACTCATAGTTACCTGTCCTGGCCATCTTATTGTCTTTAGCCATTTCCCTAAGCATATCTCCTTCAACCTGCTGAGCATGAGTCATGAGCCTAGAGATATTCATTTCCTCTAACAACATAGCATTTCTGCACTCTGTTTTTACCAAATCGTACATTCCATACAGAAACTTACTCATCTGTGCCCTTGAATCAACAACCATATGATGAGCATACCTAGAGAGTTGGGTGAACTTGAGTCCGTACTCTTGGACTGACATTGTACCTTGCCTCAAATTCATGAATTCCTGAGCCTTAGCCTCCCTCAACTTTCTCGGGAAGAACCTGTCCAAAAAAGCTTCAGTAAAGCATTTCCAAGTCACAGGAGCTGCATCAGTACCCATGTTTTCCTTCCATTGAGTGAACCAAATGTGAGCTACATCCTTGAGCTGGTAGGATGCCAACTTTACCCTATCATTCCCAGTTACCTGCATCACTCCAAAGATCTTCTTAACCTCATCGATAAAATTCCATGGGTCCTCACCAACCTACGACCCTATAAACTCTGGTGGATTCATCCTAATGAAATCACGAACCCTGGCTGCACCTGACCCATTATTAGCATTGGGAGGAATTGGGGCCTGCTGATTGTTCTGGTTAGTCACACTCTGAGCCAAAAGCTGAATCGCATTCTAAAACTCTGCATTCAAAACCTCTTGATCTGGGACTGGAGGAGCTGCGTTAGCATTCCTGGCGTTAGCTCTACGAGGTGGCATGATCTGAAACACATAACGATGAGTTAGAAGTAGATCATACCTACGCACGATAAGAATAACAAGAAAGTGAAGTTTTCCTATAACACTTCGTATCCTCCTTCTTAATAGATGTGGTGCACTTCACACCCATGAAAATGACTCTACTTAGTGCGGCTTTTCAGACATCCTAGGACTCTTGAACCTAATGCTTTATACCAACTTTTCACTCCCCGAGGCTACTCCCTGGGTGTAAACATGGGACCTAGGATCACCAGTGACCCTAAGCTAACCCTGAGGTGGCATATAATAAGCAAACTGAATATATCTACGAAAAGATAACTAATGCGGAAGCTAAATCATGAGATAGCTGAAATGATGGGGAATACCCAATACTATCTGAATATAAAGAAACTATGAGTTTAATAACAATTGAAAGATCAAGATCACATCTAAAACTGAATCTAACTATGTCTGAATATAAGTCTCTAACTGACTAGAGATGCTGGGACATTACCCCAGCTAACTCTAGCAAAACTGAAACTAAAAAGGGAAGACTGAATAGAAAACATGTAAATCGTCCTCTAAGAATGAGGACTCACCATTGATACTACTGAACTAGAGATCGGGAACCGATCTATGTGTGATCTGAGTCTTGAGGACCTGAACCTATATCACGAGAAGATGTAGCGCATAGTATGCGTCAGTACTTGAAAGGTACTCAGCATGCAGGATAGGATAAAGCTGAACAATATACACATAACTGAATAACGCATACTGATCAATGATATAATCTGAACATGATGGAAATACTGAAATATACTGAATACTGAGATAACTGAATGCAATGACCAAGTAAATAACATGCTGAAACTGAATACTGAAATGTAACTGGGAACTGGTCAAATGCACTAGAATCTGACTGTGGGAGCTACTAATAAACGACATAAAACCACGTGAGCTAAACGTGGAGTACGATGTATACGCCCCATTAAGAGGACCCAATATACCTTGCCAAGGGTATAGAGGCATGACTGGCGTGATCACTAAATGTAATGCCTACAGAGGGGACTTATAAACCTAGGGGGCACGTAGTTTTGGGACTATTCGGGTACACTGAACCCTAGTTCACTCGGTCTAAGCCTACTTCCAACTAGAAATATGAACAATGTAATATAATTGAAGTATACTGGATAGCTCATTATTCTGACATGCTAACTGAGAATGCGACATTTATAACTGACAATGATACATTCGAAATCTGAGGCATGTATATCTGTTTAAATTGACCTAGCTAGTGTAATTCATGAACTAAACAAATCTACACCACTAGGGTTCTGAATTTCATGTAAGGAACTAAGCAACAATATGATAATCTGATTTGGATAATTCTAACAGCTAAAACCCAACAATTTCTACATTCAAGAAAACCCTAGGTCTAGATAATATGAAGGGAATCAAGATTCTGTCTGAAATCTAGGGACCTAATGGGTGTAAGGAACCCACTAGTGAAATCCCACATACCTGATGACGAATTTCACGGAGAAATCTTTCGATTTTGGGGCTGGAACAGACGAAACCTTGCTGTGTTCTTAGACTAGGGCTGTTCGACTGCTTTCTCCTCTTTTCGTTCTAATTGGATGAATTTTGGAGAATGAATTGACTAGGGTAGGTTCTAATTTAGTTGCTCGGCTAAGACTGACCAAAACTACGTAGTTTAGGGGTCCAACGCATAGGGAAAATACCAAATGACCCCGACTTAAAAGTTGTCGGGGCCAACCGACGGACTGACCGACGGTCCGTGAACTGACCCACGGTCCGTCCTGTCAACCATCGACTGGCTTTAGAGAGGGGCTGCTGAGGGGTCTGATCCACGGACCAGTACCACGACCCGTGGTCTAACCTACGGTCCCTAGGTCGACCCTTAGACATTGCAGGTGGCCATCCACGGACCCCACCTACGGTCCGTGGGTCACCCTACGGTCCGTGGGTGGTGCCTGTCGGTGGCACTTGCAACTTCTGATTTCTGCAATCTGGTCTGTCTAGGATATGGGGTGTTACATTTTCAATAATTTTTAACCAATCTGATGGACCCATGACAGTATTACCATAGCCACATCAAATCGAATGAAATCACGCGTCTCTGAACCCAATCATCTACCCCTCTGAAGATACCTCTTTAGCCTTTGGAATCAAATAAAATATTTTTGCTCTCGCCTCTATCTAGAGGCTGTACTAGATCCCACTATTTTTTCTTCTTCATTATGACTCTAGCTCTTTTAAATTCTATTCGAGTGGTGTCCCACCATATCTTAAAACTTTCCATACTACCACGTTACTCACCAAATATTAGAAAACCACAACCTTAGATACTCGCAAGTCGTAATTACTATACAAAATTCGCTTAACCAACAATCTTATTATATAGTTGCATCCCATCACAGTCCATCACGAACTCTTATTACCATTATGCTCTGTTAGCCCTGGCTATCACTACGAAGTCAACCTTTTCATCGACATGACACCTCAAACTCAGGTATACCCATCAAATTCAAAGGACTAACCCAATTTTATACGCACTTTCTTACTAAAATCTTCAATTGTCTTCACCCAAGTATACTCAATGGGGCTTTCTTTATCCATAAGCTTGTCACTCCGGTATCAATCCACTCCTTTATAGCTTAAGATAAAATCACCAGTCCTCATACTGCAATCCTTCTTCTTAACAAACAAGACAGGAGCACCCCACAGGGAAGTACTAGGATGGATGAAACCTTTATCAAGAAGCTCCTGGATTTGAGCTTTAAGCTTTCTCAATTCTACCGAAGCCATGCGATAAGGAGGAATGGAGATGGGGTGAGTGCCAAGTTCCAAGTTAATGCAAAAATCTATATCTCTATCCAGAGGCATACCAGGCAAATCGGTAGGAAACACTTCCTTGAATTCAGACACTACAGGAATAGACTCAATCGAGGAAGACTCAACATCAACATCCCGAATATTAGCCAAATACGCCAAACACCCCTACCCCACCAGTTTCTTAGCCCGGACAAAGGATATGACCTTAGTTGACTTAGGCTTGTACACCCCTTCCCACTCTAACCTTTCCCTACCCAAGATTTCTAGAGTTACTGACTTAGCAGTACAATTAAGCACAACATAATAGGGGGACAACCAAGTCATGCCTAAGTTTATATCAAAGTCAGTCATATCCAGAATAACCAAATCAGCCCAAGTCTGAAAACCCATAAATAGGACAGGACAAGTATGATATACATGGGTGACTATGACTGATTCTCCAACTGGGGTAGAAACATGGATGGGGGCATC
Organism: Solanum etuberosum; assembly: GCA_029582245.1. Classification (NCBI taxonomy): domain Eukaryota; kingdom Viridiplantae; phylum Streptophyta; class Magnoliopsida; order Solanales; family Solanaceae; genus Solanum; species Solanum etuberosum. The sequence goes on along the minus strand of JAJONR010006892.1, from coordinate 7,845 downwards.
TAGCACATCACAAACCGCATCAAATACCAAGCCAAACTGAACTGACACATATGAATAGGTACAACCCGGATCAAACAAAACAGTAGCCATCCGGTCACAAACAAGAATAGTACGTGTGATCACTGCATCAGACGCCTCAGTCTCGATCTTTCCCAGAAAGGCATAAAACTGAGCCTTGTCTTCTTGACGGGCAACCTCCTTGCCTGGCTTCACTGCTCCTCTACCTGCATTACCATTTCCCCGGCCTCCACGACCTTGTTAATTCCCTCCTTGCCCATCTTGTGGACGTCCTCTGCCATTATTACCGCTGCCCGCAGGTACCACTACTCTGGTCTACTGTGGCATGGGGTCAGACATGCGCAGATGGGGACAATCTCTCCTCATATGTCCAGGTTCTCCACAATTGTAACACACTTACTAACTTAACCAAGTAGTCATCACTGCTATTGGAGTAGTCGTATCATGACCCTCTTTGATATACACTAAATCTAGGAAATCGTAGTAGAGATTCTAACCTCATTTGTCGCAACATAATTTCATCATTTACTAAGCAACCCATACATGTTATGACCACAATACTAAATGCATTTTCCAGAGTAATGGTGTTCATTATCTAGCCGTCCCTTACAAAACTTTTTGAATGCTGTCACCTTGGAAAAGTCTTCTGACTTCACCCCCTTCTATCTCCGTCACAAAATTAACCACTTCCTTAGAAGATTTTGTTGAAGCAGCCCCTATAAGCTTGAATCTGCAAATCTGACCTTAATCCCTTCACAAAGTGACAAATTTTCTCTTTTTGACTGAAGCAAAGTGGAGTACCATATTTGGATGAAACATAAAATTTGGCCTTATAGGCTGCAACAAATATATTATGTTGCTCTATATTCAGGAACTCATCTCTCCTCCTATCCCTCAAAGTTCAGGGTATATACTTCTCCATAAAGAAAGATAAAAATGTTTCCCAAGTCATGAGTAGTGCATTTACTAGTCGACAGTCAACATGAGACCACCACCATATTTTGGTGTCTCCCTTGAACTGGTATATCATAAACTCAACACTAAATCACTCTACCTTATCCACCTTATGAAGCAGCTCATTACAATCAACAAGAAAATCATAAGAATCTTCAGATTCAGTACCCATGAAGAATGAAGGTTTCAACCTTAAAAACATAATAAAAACCTCATGTTTGTCACTAGTCATTACATGCCCACATTGAATCGGGGAAACATGCTTATTTGGAAGGACACATCTTCTCTTGCTAGTGTTGGTGTTACCACTTCTGTTGCTCTAGTTCTGACCATAGGATGAAGGAGGAAAGATACTAATTTGTACCACCTAGATACCAATTGGATTCAAGTAATAGCACGAAAGAAAGAAAGAAATGAGTTTTCCTAAAGTCCTATAGCCTTTCGAACAAAAGTACAGACATCTCTGTACCGTTCCGCAAGACTCTACTAGACTCGTTTTGGTACAATGAGATCAACGAACCTAGGGCTCTGATACCAATTTTGTCACGACCCATACCGTTGTGGTTGATACCCACACTAACCCTCCGGTGGGAGAACCATTACTATAACCCAACTAAACAAGGTAACGAAAACTAGAACATTTAATGATACGGAAGCAGGTTTAAATGGCTAAGAAATATGGAGTTCCCATAAACTCCAAAGTTTAACCAAGACAACTATCAAAACTATTGCGGAAAACAACCCCTAGAATATGAAAGTCATTGTACCAAAACTACTAAAATGAACAAGTTTAAGAAAGGGGTACAACTCGAAACTAACATAAGCAAAACTACTAGAACAGTCTGAGTCCGAAAGGAAGGGGCTAAACAAAATTGAAGGACTCATGACAGCCTGAAAGAACTGGCTCACCCTTGAATCTGGTCTCGATCACTAATCTCCTAGCTGAGGTCTATCCGTAGCCGCCTAAAGATGCCCTGTACTCAATAAAGAACGAGCAAGTGCAGTATCAGTGTACAACCACAGTATACTAGTAGGATCACACGGCTATTCCAGTAAGCGAAACATATACAAGTAATCACAACACAACAAACACGCATATACAAAATATATAAATCTGTTATCATTTCAGGAGCAATGTACAATTCCACATTCTCAATAACAAGTAAATACGGCAGTACAATGGACCTCTCATGGAACCCATACTTAAACTGTTAATGTATCAGAACGTGACCTCCGATCCAATATATATGTCGGAACGTGACACCCGATCTAATATATGTGTCAAAACGTGACACCCGATCCAAGGTATGTGTCAGAACCTGACACCCAATGCAATGTATGTGTCGGAACGTGACACCCGATCCAATCAGTACAACTACAATCACAATCACACCCATAATGTACATACTCATAATAATACAATCAAGTATTAGGCTCATGGCATGCAATTGTTCATTCGTACTCATTTCATTAGGTTTGATCTACAATGCCTCATTCACATACATACATGCATTACAATGAAGTAATTACCGATATATAACACACAAACATGAAATCAAACCATCACCTACCTCAAAACTAAGCTTGAATCCTCCTAAGATTCTTGAGCCTTCCCTTTTAAGATTATTTCCGCTTGTTCGTGGTCTAAAAATAATCAATTAAGCAAGGATCAATAAACGAGGCCTAATTACTCGGATTACAATCGACATTATCAACCCTAGGACAAACCCAAGATCCTAATACCCAACTTAGGGATTTTTCCACTATTAACTTTAGGTCAAAACCCTCCCCCAATGATAATTACCCAAGAATCTAAGTTCTACGGATCGAAAATGGATTAGGGGAGTAAAAACCTTACCTTTAGCGCTAGAAGAGGTGGAAAACTATCAAGAACTTACCCTGGGTCGTCTCTTAACTCTCAAGAACAAAAGCTGTAGAAAAATAACGAAATTGGGGTTTTTCTCCGACTTAAGTCGCGACTGGCCCGCTACGGTGGACTCCATCCCGCCACAGCTGCCCCGCCCTGGTGGAATTAATCCCGCTTGGCGGCTTGCACGGAGAAAGAGAGTCGGAATTTGAGTTCCAAACTCTCATTTCACAACACACCTTCAACCTTTGACGTTCAAAAACTATCCGTTCACGCTAAGATCAGTTTTGGGAGTTCTACTCGGGCGAATTCGATTTCGTAAAGTCGTACGGGCTCCCTAACATCTTGGCTATCCACTCATGTGATCAAAATCATAATTAACTCTCTCATTCCTTATCAGATTTTCCTAGACCTCACCTGACTCAGATTTCATTCAAATCTGGACTAGGCTAGGAAGTTCCAAGTCACTATTCAAAAGTTTTCTGGTCTAAATTCTTTCTCCATTGTCTTTTTCATAACGACGGAAATAGGTCGTTACAGATACACATCAGGTGTATATGTATCTAGTTAAGAGTTCATGTATCTGAGTTAAGATTATATGTATCTATGAGAAAAAAATTCAGAACAAAAAATAAAGGAAGAAATTTGAATTTTTTTACTTTTTTTTGGATCAATGATAAGAAAGATACTCCACCATGGTGATTTGTTCCTTAATTCGTGTGTTTCAGTTACATGCTATATTTAAATACACATAATTATATGTATATGTTTACTATGTATCCGAGATACATGTTCTTGAATATAATGTATGAAATTGATACTTGATACATCAAATTAATATTAGACACATATAAAAGAGGGAAAATTACGCGAGTTGGCAAACATGACTAGTTTATTATTCAATATGGTAACAGTTCCAATTAATTACTGTGTGTGGTTATAGTTTAATATAATTTGCTATTAATTATGAGATCCACGAATGATTTGTATACCAAAAGAAAAAGAGTCCTTTCCTTATTTGTATTCTCATTTATACAAATCTAATTTTATCTCTCCTCTTTCTATTCTCTAATTTTCTCCTAAAATCACTCATACCCATTGATTTTGAATTTTGAAATCTACTTTCTCCCTCATAATCATGACATCACAATTCAAGATAATCGCTCAAAACGTGTTTCAACTCTTTTTTTTATTTTTTCGTTTGTATATGATTTATGCTCATCTTTTTAATAGTCCCTTTAATAGGTTTCCCGTAGTGACAAAGCTGGTGGAGAATCCATCCCAATGCTTCTGAGAGTTCTTCGAGTATCAGATCCTTATGATGGCTATGATATGATTGGTTTTGGGGATATCTCTCCTGGTTGGCTGGTTTGTTTTGCTTTCAGGTATCCCTTCGTTTTTCAACCATCTTGCAAGCAAACATTGTTAGCCTCTCCTAAAAAGTAAAAAGAACTAAGCACATCGTCTATATTTCCAGGTATAATATATAATTTTTTATTTGTATATATGTATCAATTGCATATATACAAAAAGTTGTCAATTGTATACATACAAATAGTTGTCTGGCATTTATCGTTTGTATATCTTATACGATTGAATATGTTAATGATTGTCTAGCATTTATTATTTGTATATCTTATATATACAACTAAATTTGTTAATGATATTTATGTACATTTTAATTTGTATATTAAATGATATGTGTATTTGTCATTTTTAGAAATAATATATAATTGCTTATTTGTATATATGCATCAGTTGCATATACATAATAGTTCTCTAGCATTTATCATTTGTATATCTAATATAATTGTATACGTTCATGATATTTATATACATTTTGATTTGTATATTTCAGAGTTCAAGATTTGAAATTAATTAATTTTTTGTTTCAATTGAATAATTAGAAAGGAAGAACTAAATTGAATAATTAGTTTTAAATAGCAAAAAAATTATTATTATATTATGGATGAAGAAATCAAACCAAATTTTAATTGTTAAAACCCAGTAAATGAAGATCAAAGTTTTAAGGGAGAATTTTATAGCTTGAAGAGTCCATTTTGGTAATAAAGTGTAAGCAAATACACTTAGCATAAATCGTGGGATATTTTATTTTTTTCAAACTGATTTTGTCACATCAATTAAGGGATTAATTGACAGTTGTATTTTGTTACCGTATTTTGCGCACATTTATCCATTTATTTAAAAAATATTGTATAAATTTAAAACAAAAATATGAGATATACAAATCTTAAGCTTCATAGCAAACTAAACTATACCCATGGAGTGTAATTAGATAAACTATAGCTATGGAGCATTATTTTCTTAAATCTGTTTGCCATATATTAAATTTACCCTATAAAAGATACATGAAATTAAAACTAGATCATATAAATAGATACATGAAATTAATAATAGATCATTTAAATAGATACACGAAATTAATACTAGACACATATAATAAATAAACTAATACTTCTACGATACATATGAATGTACTTGTATGATACTCATGTATCTAAGTGTTTAGTTTGTTGGATACATCATACATTGATAATAGATACATCAAATTAATGAATTTATTATTTTAAGAATAATAAAATGAAATTAATCAAATTATATGACCATAATATACATGTTTTTGTCTTTAAAGGACAAATATACCCCCGAACTTTGATAAATGGTACGTCGATGCCCTCCGTTATACTTTTCTTCCAACTCAGCCCTTGCCGTCCAATTATTGGTGCACATATTCCCCTCTCACTAACGACACCCTCATTCTGTACACGTGGCTAAATCTTAAGCAACTACCCGGTTGACCATTGTTTTTAACCCATAAAATAAGAACCTTCCCCATAACCCAATACCCACCCAATTTGTATCTAAAATATCCTAAGTCAAAATTAAAAGACCCAAATATCTTAAGTCACTTTCGTATCTCACAACCTTAGCCTTCATCAGTAAAGTTGGTCGATTCCATAGTTTGTTGGTCGATTCCATCGTGTGTTCGTCATATCACTGAGATCCGGTCAAAGGTACCCATAATTTCACGCTGTTCATCTCACCTATATTATTTTCTGTTTTTGATTTTCATTCGTAGGTAGTAAAGAAATGTGTTGTTGCATTTTGATTTTCACTTGTTTCTTTAATTATTGTGTACAATATGCTTTTTATAGTGAAAATGTAGGGGTTTGTTCACTTTTATCTGAAAAAATGAACTTCGTTTTCTAGGGTTTCACTTTAGAGTCTTTTTATGCGGTTTGTTAGGCTTTTGTGCAACTTTATGTTAAAGAATTGTTTTTTTGTTTGTTTGTGTTTAGATATGTTGGTTTGGTAGTGTCATTTTCTGTTCCTTTTGTTTCAGATTGTCTCCCCTGTCTTTATTCAATTTCTTTGTCTTTATGCCCTTTCTTCATGCCTTTATGTTGTAGGTCCATAAGAAATAATTGATAGTTGTTATTAATTTCATTCTAACTGTAGGACCACTTGTTTAATTATTAATTTGTAGTGTCTAATTATCTCACATACTTTAACAGCGCCCACTACTTTAATATTATTTTACTTAGTTCATTTGTTAATTAGTATTGTGTAGTTAGCTCAAATACACTTAAACCTTCCTTGTTTGACTTACCTTGTTTGACTGTCACTTTTGATTTTTTCTCATTTGTTCCTAATGTGAGTGCTAACTAATGTAATGTGACTTATACTTACTAACTTAACTAATGTAATGTGACTTAATAACTTAACTAATGTAATCTGACTCACTAAATTACTAATGTAAGTGCTTAGTAACTAACCTTATACTAATGTGAGTACTTACCTTGTTTGTTTGACTGTTACTGTTTCTCCTTTATTCCTAATGTGACTACTAACTAACCTTACACTAATATGAGTACTTATTAACTAACCTGTGACTGATGTACTAACTGATTTACTTGTTAAATAATTCCCAAGTCTAATTTTTGTCACTTAATAACTAAGAAATGCAGCTTACTTATATGAATTACTAACTGAGACTTACTAAATAACTAAGGTAACTTGCTTATATGACTTACAATGTGGCTGTGACTTACTAACTTACTATGTGACTGTGACTTACTAGCTGTGACTTGCTAACTTTCTATGTGACTGTGACTTACTAACTGTGACTTACTAACTTACTATGTGACTGTGACTTACTAACTAATTCCTAATTGACTTAATAACTAACTAATGTGACTTACTTATATGACTTACTAACTGTGACTTGTTAAATTCTCTAAGTCTGACTTATATGACTTAATAACTTTCTAATGTAACTTACTTGTGTTATTTACTAACAATGTGACTGTCTTATGCTTACTAATGTGACTGACTGACTTACTTATATGACTTACTAAACGTGACTTAATGACTAATTAACTTAATTTAATCCTAATGTGACTACTAACTATGTCACTGCCTTATGCTTACTAATGTACCTGATACTTACTTACTTGTGTTATTTACTAATAATGTGACTGCCTTATGCTTACTAATGTGATTGACTGAGTTACTTGTTAAATTTTGTAAGACTTAAGTAATTCCTAATTGACTTAACTGACTTAATAACTAACTAATGTGACTTACTTATATGACTTACTAACTGTGACTTGTTAAATTCTCTAAGTCTGACTTATATGACTTAATAACTTTCTAATGTAACTTACTTGTGTTATTTACTAACAATGTGACTGTCTTATGCTTACTAATGTGACTGACTGACTTACTTATATGACTTACTAAACGTGACTTAATGACTAATTAACTTAATTTAATCCTAATGTGACTACTAACTATGTCACTGCCTTATGCTTACTAATGTACCTGATACTTACTTACTTGTGTTATTTACTAATAATGTGACTGCCTTATGCTTACTAATGTGATTGACTGAGTTACTTGTTAAATTTTGTAAGACTTAAGTAATTCCTAATTGACTTAACTGACTTAATAACTAACTAATGTGACTTACTTATATGACTTAC
>JAJONR010006891.1:0-23538 GCA_029582245.1 Solanum etuberosum | reverse complement strand
ATCAACACATAAATTACTTTGTACAGTTGTTAGATATAATTTGTTAATTACTATTTTATTAGTCATTAGTTACTGTTGTGTTTTACCATTAGTTTAATACTGCTCTCTTACTATTTGACTAGGTCTCTAGTAGTGTTTAGGCTTAGCATTATCTCCCCATTTTGTGGAGTTAGCTTAGAAAATTGTTAGACCATCGTGCATATTTATTTCCATTCTAGCAATAAGAAGAATGAAGTTCCTCTGCAGCTTATCTTGTTTCTTTAGTTCTTAAATAAAACAAATAAGGTCTTAACAGGCCACTATACCTAGTCATTTGACTCTTATAAAAATGTGAACAATACATTAAACAAATACATCAAACCTCTTTATAATAACCTTATTTGTCCGAAATGTTTTTTCCAATTGATTGTTATAGACCTATGATATTATGTGATATTTAGACCTTATTTAGCCATCATAGACAAGAATTCTGCTAAGATATTCTTTTTTATTTTGTCAAACACTACTATTCCCAAGTAAAAAATATTATAGATAGCACAAAAATTCATATTAAAAAAAAACATGTTTGTTATGGTAAAATTTTGTTACAGAGAGTGACTGATTTTTATAGAGAGGTAACATGTTGTAACACCCCGCTATTTGAAAGAGCTAAAAATTAGAAAGAACCATTTTTGGAAAGAATAAACTGAATTGGTTCATAATTACTTAGAGGTCTAAACTGAATTGGTTCAGTTTACGCACTCAAAGTATACGCTAGGGTTTTAGAGAAAAGAACTCAAGAGGAGAAAAGAAGAAGAAAGGTCAAGATTCGTCGATTTCTTGAGGAATTGATTGCGGATTTCGCCAAGTATTCAATCCTACGAGGTATGTGAGTTCACATAGCGTTGGGTTCATTCACCCACGTGCCAAACATTTTTATTTCAGGAAACACCGATTTCCAACAGAGCCTTTGAGCTAATTTTTCAGTAAAGAGTAAATGCTTTCACAATTAAGCAAGAGAGGAAACACTGATTTCCTAGAGAGCCTTTGAGCTAAGTTTTGAGCAATTATCTCAAACCACAGAAAGAAGTTATGTTTTTAAACATATGAGCTAGTATATTTTGGGAGTAGTATTGAGCACCGATATGGAGGAGAGTTCAGACAACTCACAGCCCCCATAAACCATGTAAGCATCATGGATAGAAAATAGTCATTCTTTTTAGATAATTCCTTAGTGCTTTTTAGCATAGACTAGTGGATCCACTTAGTAGTTAGGTTCTATACCCCTGGCAAGGTATAAGACGGCCCTGGCAGCGTGAGGCAAAACGCTGTATCATCACATAGCTCTTAAGTGATGGTTGTCGGTTAGAGAAACTCCCACAAAAGTATTTTGTATTTTTATATACAAACAAAGTTTATATTGTATCTTTGCATACAAACTGAGTGACTATTGTATTTCTAAATACACAGAGTTGTTATCCATGTTTTAAAAGCTTTTCTTTATATTGCATTTCTATTTTTGCTTTATACTAAAATGAGTTAGTTGAGTTGAGTTGAGCCAGGTATGTTCTTTCAGTTCCTTTCAAGTTTATGTCTTGTTTTAGAATTCCCCTCGCATGCTCGTACATTCAATGTACTGATGTCATTTGGCCTGCATCTTTCTATGATGCAGATACAGGTAACCAGGATCAGCATCCAGCGCATCGTTGCTTCTAGTTGAGCTTCAGAGTTGTTGGTGAGCCTCCTTGCTTCCGGATGATTCCCTTTTATTGCTTTTTCAGTTAGTTCTTTAGGATGTCGTGGGTCTTGTGCCGACATCCATCTCAGTTGTTAGAGGCTTCAAAGACAGTTAGTTAGTTCATTTGTCTTTACATTGTCACTTTCTTATGTTAAGACTTGAGTTGCCATTTTGGCTAAGTTGAATGTTTATCTTTAAACGTTCTAAGTTATCTTTTAAACAGTTGAGTAATGATGCATTGAATCCTTGTATTAATGCTTTGAGTCTACCGCTGAGTAGTAGGCCAGGCCACGGGTTCGCTTGGGGCCAAAAATGGTTCTCGAGTGTCAGTCCCGCCCAGGGTGTAGGCTCGGGGCGTGACACATGTACATACGGAGTACGAGAATTTTTACCTTGTTGAGGAACTAGTGGTGCTACCCGAAGACTTAAATAAATAACCATCGCTATTAAGAACAACGGAGATCCAATGAGTATTTGCGCGTAGCTTCTAGTATGATCATATAACAGAAAAGCTATAGTAGCAAAGCTCCCTAATAGAATAGATTAGCTATCAATATGAATCAACTTAGCCCACAAGGGCCTAGTCCACAGAGGCATTGAATTTTGATGTGTCAAGATGGATCGACCCGCCACGACAATGAAACTTAAAATGGTCCTATTCCCGATCCAATCATATGTGGGTTGTGGGATAGGTTTGCTGATCTCTTCTAAAATATTTTCTTTCTCCGGAGATTAGCCTAACCATCCTCGTTCAGGCCTCACACACCGATAAACTTACTTGACCCGGGCTAAAAAGCCTCATTTTTAAAGGAAAAACTACTTAATTATCATATCTACTAATTCAATCAGTACTAGTTTTTCAATTTTATGTCAACATCGGAGTCAAATTATACATGTATATTTAGTTCTCTTTGACCAACTACAAAATGAATTATATTCCTTATTAAGACATAATGAATACCAATGGTAGATTTTCATAGGAGTCAAATGATATGGACTTTGACCAATATTTAAGATGTATATATATTTTTTATCATATTGATATAAGAAAAAATTACAACTTTTAGTATTTTTCATATAGTTTTTGAATGTTTTTAAATTTTAAAATTTTAAAAACATTCAAAAACTATATCAATATGATAATATATATATATATACATCATAAATATTAGTCAAAGTTGAGATCATTTGATACCTATGAAAATCTACTATTGGTATTCATTATGTCTTAATAGGGAATATAATTCATTTTGTAGTTGGTCAAAGAGAACTAAATTTACATAATTATTTGGACTCCTATGTTGACATAAAATTGAAAAACTAGTTTATATATACATGTATCTATTTCAAACCAAATCAAGCAATTAGAAAAATAATTTCTATACCAATGGAGAAGTTTCACCTTTTGATTTCAATTATTTTCTCAATTTTGGTTGTAGTTTTGAGCTATGAAAAATCTTTTTCACCCCTCAACTCAAGTTACATCATGGAAGCTAGAAAAAGATTTATGTCTTTTGATACAACAAAACTTCTAGATCCTCCAAGGCCATCCTTTACTTTTTCCATTTACAATCGCGATTTGTTTGAAAAGTCAAAGTTCAAGGACTATGACTCATTACTTGAACATAGGCTCGCTCGTTCTCAAGCTAGAGCAAACCATTTGGCTTTGATTCTCGAGAATGGTAACATGACAAGGCCACACGAGAGTAAAAGGGACAATGGAAAGGTTCCCACATCAACAAGCATAGAATTCGCAAATGGTGAGTATATTGCATCTTTTATTCTTGGGACTGAACAAATTAAAAGGCACTTGCTAATAGACACTGGAAGTGATTTAACTTGGTGGCAATGTGGACCATGTAGACCAAATAAGTGTTATGAACAAAGAAATGAACCTTTATATGATTTTACTAAGTCAAAAACATATCGAAAATTCGATTGCCTTGTACAAAGTACAGTTTGTTTATTGGAGACCAAGATTTATGACTGTATTCCGTATGGTAATACGTGTATCTATGATTACAAATATGCGGATGGATCAAGAACAAGAGGTTGGATTGCAGAGGATGTGATTACTTTTGTTTTAGACTCAAATCCGGTAAAGATTCTTTTTGGATGTGGCAGAGATCAAACGAATGGAACGGCTTTTACTGGTGAATATTCTGGAATTGCTGCCCTCGGACGAAGAGATAATATAGGTTCATTTTCTTTACCATCGCAATTTGGGGCGGATATAATGGCCTTATGTCTACCGGAGTTTTACTCCACAAAACCATCAACACTTAGCTTCCACACAACGCTATATAAGAAAACAACATCAGCAAGACTGTTACCAAATTTCAAATTTGCTACAATTTATTTTGTCAACCTTTATAAAGTTTTTGTTAACGATAAGGAAGTCCCATTGTTCCCATCATTTTCGCGGAATATTGGAAATGACATGACCGGTGGTTGCATTGTGGATACAGGAGCAACTATTACCAATTTCCCTCCAGATTTTTATTATGTATTCCGCGATACATTCAGACAGGAAGTAAAAGATATTCCTTTGTATGATGCTCCACTTGGATCATTTGACACTTGCTATATGGTGGATCCAGGTGTGGTACCAACTTTCCCCATTGTGAAGATGTACTTTGGTCACCAAAACCCGGAGAATTTGTTGTTACTAGAACAACAACGAGTCGTGGTGCATGAGAGGGGGCTATTCTGTCTGGCTTTTAAGAAATGGAACCACCCCCTCGCGATTATAGGAAGTTATCAACTTCAAGGTATAGGATTAACTTTTGATACTGCAACAGATACTTTGTCTTTTGAATTAGATGCATGTAATTAGTTACATCATTTTTTGATTATTATCGTCGATTGACACCAATGTTGCTATTATTCAAATATAAATTCCCGGTTTTAGGAATTTTGTTAAGGGTGTTCAGAACTTTAGTATATATCTCTAAAATGTCATTTTTGACCTATATACACAAACACGACAGTTCCATACGCGTTCGATATAGCTTGTTGTTTGAAAGATGTAGAGAAGTTAAAGCAGAGCAATTGTGAAAACTCGCCAATTAGTTCCATGCCAGGAAGACTCATGCCTAAAAGTTTGTTCTCATCAAGATACCAGCAATAATTGCATGTTTTAAGTTGAATTCTGTATGAACCCATGCATAACTCATGTTTTCTAGACTATGATGTGGGTTTTGAATTACGAAAGATGAAGTTTATGAAGATGAATTATGAAAAAAGAAATATTTTTATTTACTTGACAAAATTATAAAGAGGTGTCATATTCTTATCCTTTTTGTAGTTAATGGCAGAAAATCTACTATTACTTTCTCTGTCCCAGTTTATATGACTTACTTAGTCAGTCTAAAAAAGAATGACACATTTATATAATAAGTACATTTAACTTTAAAATGTTCATTTTACCCTTAATGAAATGATTTATAGCCAGCCACACCAATTTACAAATTACCTACATTTTATTTCATCAACCTTTATAAAGTTTTTGTTAACGATAAGGAAGTCCCATTGTTCCCATCATTTTCGAGGAATATTGGAAATGACATGACCGGTGGTTGCATTGTGGATACAGGATCAATTGTTACCAATTTCCCTGCAGATTTTTATGATGACTTCCGCGATACATTCAGAAAGGAAGCAGTAGATATTCCTTTGTATGATGCTCCACTTGGAGATTTTGACACTTGCTATATGGTTGATCCAGGTGTGGTACCAAGTTTCCCCGTTGTTAAGATGTACTTCGGTCACAAAAACCCAGAAAATTTGTTATTACTAGAACAAAAAAGAGTCGTGGTGCATGAGAAAGGGCTATTATGTCTGGCATTTTTGCCATGGGAACAAAACATCGCGATTATAGGAAGTTATCAACTCCAAGGTATAGGATTAACTTTTGATACTGCAACATATACTTTGTCTTTTGAACTAGATGCATGTGATTGATTCGTAGATGTTGCAATCTAAAGTTGTACCAAAATCTACTATTGTTATTATTCAAATAAAAATTCTCGGTTTTAGGAATTTTGTTAAGGGTGTTCAAAACTATAGTATGTCATTTTTGACCTAGACACACAATATTAAATTTTGTTTAACGCCTCGTGATAACTCGTTTATTAGTCCTATGTTAGGAAGACTAATGCCTAAAACTTTTTTCTCATCAACAACCTTCTATCTAATAGTCGAAATTCGACCAAGAAGCCAACATATTAAAACTTTTGAATTGGGATCTAATCCCGACACTCAAACCGACACCCAACCCTGACTCCAGACTCCAACACCTGACCCAAGACCAGACCCGACTATGACTCCTGACCTATGTCTTTACTTCCAAATCGGATCCCGAGACTCGACCCCAATCGGAGAGTCGACCCCAATTCTCGACCCAGTTTCCGACATCCAACTCAGGACCTGACTTTCAAACTAAAACCCAACTAGAGACTCGACTACTGAACCTTGATCCAACCCCGACATCAACACTCGACTTTCGACTTCAGAACCCTGATCCAATACTAACACCCAAATTAAGACCCAACACCAAAATTGAGACTCTATTTCAAGTCAAGACGGCCCCGACCCCTGACTTGGGACCCAACTTTTGAAACGGGATCCGACTATGATATCCGACGTCGACATCCTACCCCCACAATCAGTTCAAGACCCAAACCTGAAACCTAAAATGAAACTCGACCTTGACTCTCAACCCAAAACTTGATTGTGACACTTGATTTGAAACCCCATCCCGACACTTGATTCAGGATCCGACCCTGATACACTACCCAAAATTCGACCTCTAATCCTAACCCGAGATCTGATCCCGACTCAATCTGAAACTTTGGAGTTAGTTCCCAAATCGAGGTCAAGAATCGGGTTTTGAATCATGAGTCGGATTCAGGCGGGAGTCAATAGTGAGACTTGAGTTAGGATGTAAAGTTGAAGTATGAGGTTCAAAATAAATTTGGAAAATGTTCTCCTTACTTTTAAAGGTAAGTTATTTTCCTTAAATATGAGGAAAATAAGTTGATGTAGAAAATATTTTCCAAAACATTTAAGTCAACCAAAATGAGAATAAGTTTTCTTAAAAGTCCCACGGTGGTTGGAGAATGTACTGGTGGTCTGCTTATATAAATTTATATAATTCTCTCCTAATGAGCTAGCTTTTGAGGTTGAGTTAGGCCTATATGTTATATCTTTTCATATTTTGTCACTTTTCCCTATTTGGTATGACATGAATAGTTCTTTGCAAAAAGATGTTTTTTCCTAAAATTTAATCTGCTAAGTGCGAGAAGGAGAGCCTTGGAGCAAGTCAAAGTTATTTACATGTGATTTATAGGTTACGGGTTCAAGCCATGCAAAAAAAATAAAAATCTATAAAGCATTACAAAGTCTTCTTCAAATCTCGTTGGGCTAGGCCAATCCAACGTTTCAAGCCCATTTTGACGGCCCTAGATACCGGCCTTAATTCTTTTTAAATGATCTCATGAGATTTCATGCTCTCAATTTAGGAATGATTTCTGAAAAGGAAATATTTTTATTTATTTGACAAAATAATAAAGAGGTGTCATATACTTATCCTTTTTGTAGTTAATGGTAGGAAATCTACTATTACTCCTTTGTCCCAATTTATATGACTTATTTAGTCATTCTATAAAAGAATGACACATTTCTATAATAAGTAACAATTTAACTTTAAAATGCACATTTTACCTTTAATGAAATGATTTATAGTCACACAAATTTCTATCACTTATTATAAACCACAAGTTTCAAAGTCTTTCTTTCTTTCTTAAACTCCATGTCGAATCAAACTAACTCATATAAAATAGGAGGAGGGAGCAATTGTTTATATAGGGAATATAATTCATTTTGTAGTTTGGTCAAAAGAGAATTGAATATACTCCTACATAATTTAACTCCTATGAAAATTTACTAGTCTTTCCTTTCCAGATACACGTATCTTAAAATGTTGGTCAAAGTGCAGATCATTTTAAGGTAAGAAAATCTACTAAATTATTATATTTGAAATTATTATACCTATTACTAAAAATGGTCAATAGAATTTATTACATATTATTACCTTAATTACTTTAGCCTTGTTAATATTACTAGTTTTTGTACACGTGCATATTAATTGGTACACTCAATTTAAAATGAAATACATAAAGGTAGAATATGTGTACCATGAGCTACACGAAAAGAATGCTTGGAGATGTATAAAGGAAAAATTGAAGCATCAATCTGATGCTAACATCCTCAAATGTATAATTGTCCATTCTTCATTATTCTTCCTCTTCTTTAGAATCACTTCTGGTATATGAATTATATTGAAGCTGGCAAGAAACCAAAGCATTGGAAAGCTGAGATACATTTATAGAATTAACTGACTCTTAAACATACTATATGTTGCAACTCTTCATTACCCAAGTCTACAACTTTTTTAGTTGGCATCTACAAAGCAATGGATATATTACCAACTTCAAGATTGCCTACATATTATTTCATCAACCTTTTTAAAGTTTTTATTAACGATAAGGAAGTTCCATGGTTCCCATCACAATCGCGGAATATTGGAAATGACATGACCGGTGGTTGCTTCGTGGATACAGGACTAACTGTTACTAGTTTCCCTCAAGGTTTTTATACTGCATTCCGTGATACATTCAGACAGGAAGTACGAGATATTCCTTTGTATGATGATCCACTTGCACCTTTTGACACTTGTTATACGGTGGATTCAGGTGTGGTACCAACTTTCCCCCGCTGTGAAGATGTACTTTGGTCAACAAAACCCTGAAAATTTGTTGTTACTAGAACAACAACGAGTCGTGGTGCATGAGAGGAGGCTATCCTGTTTGGCTTTTACCAAATGGGACCAACCCCTCGCGATTATAGGAAGCTATCAACTTCAAGGTATAGGATTAACTTTTGATACTGCAACGGATACTTTGTCTTCTGACTTAGATGCATGTATTTGAGTATCTATATATGATTTTTTTATATAAATGTTGATTGACACTACTAGTCTGAATTTGGCTCGTCTGTAATCGAGCTCAAATGCACAAGACACCAATATTGCTATTATTCAAATATGGAAGACCATACAAAAGACGTTTCCAAGAGGACATTAGAAAGAATAATGTATTCTTGATCAAGCCTATGTCGAATTCGTACCCCTGCTTCTAGTCTACATGTAACTGTATTTCAGGGTCCCCTGTTTGGTCATAAAATTGAGTAATCGCAGAAACAGTCCGATCAAAAGTTACTCTAATTCCGATTTAACTAATTTGAATATATCCGAAGGAATGGTACCATATAGCTTCTTGTTTGAAAAATCAGCAACCTTGAATGTCTTGCTAGATCAAGAAATGGTTGCTCATGTCAGTGATTTTGGCATTGCAAAATTGCTATAATGAAAATCTACTATTCCCTCTATTCCAAAAAAGTTGTCAAGTTTCGCTTCTTAAGAAGCAAATTGACTAGTTTCAAAGCTAAATTAGATTAGATTAATATAATATTTTAAACTTAAAAACATTCAAAAACTATACAGAAAGTACTATAAGTTGTGAATTATCTTATATCAATATGATGAAAATAATAAATGCATCTTAAATATTGGTATCCTATGAAAATAGACTATTTGTATTCATTTAGTACTTGTTCAAACTATTGATTAAAAGATGAATAAACATAATTTTCCATTTAATTACTAGGAAAATTGAATTCCTATCTTGACATAAACTAGTATATGTATATATGAGTGCAAGGAGTGGTAGACATATCTCAAACCAAATCAAGCTATTAGAAAAATAATGGAGAAGTTCCTCCATATTAACCTTTTGATTTCAATCATTTTCTCAATTTTGATTGTAGTTTTGGGCAATGAAAAATCTTTTTCACCCCTTAACTCAAGTTACATCATGGAAGCTAGAAAAAGATTTATGTCTTTTGATACAACTAAACTTCTTGATCCTCCGGGGCCATCCTATACTTTTTCCATTTACAATCGCGATTTGTTTGAAAAGTCAAAGTTCAAGGACTACGACTCTTTACTTGAAAATAGGCTTGCTCGTTCTCAAGCTAGAGCAAACCATTTGGCTTTGATTTTCGAGAATGGTAATGTGTTTGGTGCGAATGGAACTGAAAGGGACAACGGAAAGGTTCCAACAACAACAAGTGTACAAGCTGCAAACGGTGAGTATGTTGCATCTTTTATTCTTGGGACAGACCAAATTAGAAGGTACTTGCTAGTAGACACTGGCAGTGATTTAACTTGGTGGCAATGTGGACCATGTAGACCAAATAAGTGTTATGAACAAATAAATGAACCTTTATATGATTTAACTAAGTCAAAAACATATCGAAAACTTGATTGCGGAGAACAAAGTACAAAATGTTTGTCCAAGTCCAAGGTTTATGAATGTAGTCCGTATGATAATACTTGTATCTATGATTACAAATACGCGGATGGAGCAAGAACAAGAGGTTGGATTGCATACGAAGTGATCACTTTTGTTTTAGACTCAAATCCGGTAAAGATTGTTTTTGGATGTGCCAGAGATCAAACAAGTGGAGCAGAGTTTAGTGGTGAATATTCTGGTATTGTTGGCCTCGGACGAAGAGTAAATATAGGTGGATATTCTTTACCATCGCAATTGAAGGCGGATATAATGGCCATATGTCTACCGGGATTCTTCTCCACAAAACCATCAACACTTAGCTTCCACACAACACCATTTAAGAAAAAAATATCAGCAGGCTTATTACCAAATTTTGGATTCCCTACATATTATTTCGTCAACCTTTATAAAGTTTTCATTAACGATAAGGAAATCCCATTGTTCCCATCATTGTCGCGGAATATTGGAAATGGCCTGACCAGTGGTTGCATCGTGGATACAGGAGCAAGTGTTACCAGTTTCCCTCCAGATGTTTATACTGTATTCCGTGATACATTCAAAACGGAAGTACGAAATATTCCTTTGTATGATGCTCCACTTGGATTTTTTGACACTTGCTATATGGTGGATCCAGGTGTGGTACCAACTTTCCCCGTTGTGAAGATGTACTTCGGTCACCAAAAACCGGAAAATTTGTTGTTACTACAACAACAACGAGTCGTGGTGCATCAGAGGGGGATATTCTGTCTGGCTTTTACGAAATGGAAATACTCCGTCGCACTTATAGGAAGTTATCAACTCCAAGGTATAGGATTAACTTTTGATACTGCAACAGATACTTTGTCTTTTGAATTAGATGCATGTGATTGATTGAGTATCAATGAAAAATTTAAGAATTTTGCAATCTAAAGTTGTATCCAAATCTACTATTACTACTCCCTCCGTTCCTTTTTAGTAGTTGTTGTGTTTTTCCAAAGTCAGTTTGACTAATTTCCTAAGCTAAATTAGATTACATTAATTTGATATTTTAAAATAAAATCTTAGATATTCAAAAACTATACCGGAAGTACTACAAGTTGCAACTTTTTTCATATCAATATGATGAAAAAGTACATCTTCAAATGTTAGTCAAAATTCATATTGTTTGACTTTGAAAAAAGAAATTATGACAACTTAAAAGGAACGGAGGAAGTAGTTTGTTCTCATATTATTGTTGGTTGCCACTACTAAATATGGGGAAACCCGAGGGGGACTGGAAAATCCGTTTGAATTTGGCTCGTCTGTAACATTTCCTTTGTGTATGGATACTTTTGTTCTCTTGCAAGGTAAGATCGAATGGTACCGCAAGCAACACGATTGATAATCTTCCAATCTTCTTCTCCTACACTGTCTGGTTTCTTTTCTTCTATGACAATATCTAGCCCTTGTTGAAAAAGAACATCAAGGACGTCGCCCTGCCACATTCCGAAATGTCCTGACTCGTCAAAAATTTCAACTGTAAATTTCGCATTTGACACAATTCTTGTTATAAGAGAAGATGCTAATGATGACGTATTATTGACACTCGATGCGGACTCATCATTTTTCTTGTCTCCCATTTTTACTACAAATACTTATTTACTAGCTAACAATGCAAGGACCAAAGTAAATTTTTTTCTGATGTGGAAGTTCAGACTGCGCTGCAACCACAGAGCATACTCAGATAATACCTTGGCTCTGATACCAATTATTGCGGAAGCCGAATATATAGAGAGTGATGGAATCACAACTGTTATATCGAAAGGTAGCTAATAAATAGTAAATGAGACAACAATAAAAGGAACACCAAGAATTAACGAGGTTCGACAAACTTTTCTTTTCTTTTGCCTACTCCTCGGACACAAGCAACCAATATTTATTTCACTCCAAAAGAGTACAACTGAAATAGTACAAGAGAGAAAGAAGAACAAATGTCTTAGAAGATGAGAAGGCAAGTGAGAGGTGTGTTATAAATGAATTAGGAGTTACCTATTTATAGGAGTGAATTCTTCCTATTGATGTCATTCATGACATCGCAATGTGTCAAAAGGTGTTATCTTGACTTTTGTACCAATTAAGAATTATCTTCCTAGCTACCAAATCTTCACATTAATTCATCTTTGAATCTTGTCAAATTTAACAGTGTGGTGATGAGAGATGGTTCCTCAATCGAGCACAAATGCACTATAGACACCGATGTTACTACTATTCAAATAAAAATTCTCTGTTTTAGGAATTTTGCTAAGGGTGGTCAGAACTTGAGTATATATCTCTAAAAAGTTGTTTTTGACTTACATACACAATATTATTTTTTATATGCACAATATAGTTTTTCAACATTGTGTGTTCGAGTGACCACCCTTGGGTCAATGTAGCTTCGCCACTAGATGGGATGATGTATTCTTCATCAAGCCTATGCCGAACTCGACATTCAACTTAATTTATTTCAGGGTCCCCTGTTTGGTCATGGATTCGAGCAATTGCAGCAACATTCCAATAATTTTAATACTATATCCGAAGGAATGGTACCATATAGCTAGTTGTTCGAAAGATCAACAATCTTGAATGTCTCATGGAAACTCACCCATTAGTCCCCATTCCTTGAATTCTATTACTTGTATGTTTTCTTTGTTTCTGAAAATCTCGTATCCAGAGTCACTAAAGCTTTTAACGACATTTATATCAACTGCTGCTTATAAATACTGATATTTGCTATATTATAGCCGCAAAATTCTTTATTTGTTGTAGTGTAACTTCTCCAGAGCCATTCCATCATTTTTAACTTTGTTACCTAACCTTCCAATCATATACCTCTTGATGAATCAATTTCATCTTCCATTTCCAATCTAACAAAGCTGGAATAAAAGGGTTAAGACGTGTCTCTGAGATTTCAGTCATAGTCTAGCGGGCTACTTGTGCCTAATCGCAATCTTAAATAATAAAGTTCCAAAATAGGATAGAATCCATTAGATTTTCTTTTTAGGAATGTCTTTTATTAAATTAAATATTTTCCTTAAGTTTGACCAAAATATAAAGAGAATCAGATCTCCATATTTAACTGTGTTTCTTCTTATTTACATAAGCAAATTGAAGCAATTAGCAAAGTTGTAACAATGGAAAAGTTACATTTTCACCTTTTGATATCAATTGTTTTCTCAATTCTACTTGTTGTGTTGGGAAATGCAAATTCTCTATCACCCCTCAACTCAACTTACATTATGCAAAATAGAAAAAGATTTATGTCTCTTGATCCAACTAAGCTTCCCGATCCTCCGATGCCATCCTATACTTTTACTGTTTACCATCGCGATGTATTTGAAAAATCAAAATTCAAGGACTACGACTCATTGCTTGATAATAGACTTGCTCGATGTCATGCTAGAGCAAGTTATTTAGCTTCGGTTCTTGAATCTCAAAATGGTGCACAAGGAGGTGAGATGCCCGAGCTGGTCCAAAAATCAACGGATATTTTCTATGGGAGTGGTGAGTATGTCGCGTCCTTTTTGATTGGAACTCAAATGATAAAAAATTACTTGTTATTAGACACGGGAAGTGATTTAATTTGGTGGCAATGTGGACCATGTGAGGCGTGTTACAAACAAGATCAACCTCTATATGATTCTACTGCATCCAAAATATTTCAAATAATCGGTTGCAATCAACATGGTAAAAGGTGCAGGACCGTAAATCCAGCCGATTATTGCAATCTAGAAAATTTCGAGTGTAGATATGATATGCATTACGGTGATAATTCACAAACAAAAGGTTTTATAGCAGACGATGTGATTACTTTTCTTGTAGAACATTGGCCAGTTAGGGTCACATTTGGATGTAGCAAAGATCAAACTGGTGAACTAAATTTCAGTTCTTTCGCGTCTGGGATTGTTGGCCTTGGACGCAATCTTCCAGATGGATATTCGTTACCATCGCAATTTGGGGGAAACGTAATGTCTATGTGTCTACCATCTTTTGATTCAGGAAAAGGATCGGTTCTGAGTTTCCAAACTAGCAAGTGGCCAAGAGCAACATCAGCAAAATTATTATTTAATTATAGGTACCCTTCATTTTACTTTGTCAACATTTATAAAGTTTTTATTAACGATAGGGAGGTTCCGGTGAGTCCCTCGTGGTGGAATTTCAAAGGACCTATGATGAACGGTGGAATGTTCGTGGATACAGGGACAAGTTATACAACTTTTCCTCATGATTTCTATACTGTATTCCGTTACATATTCCGAGCAGAAGTGCAAGATATTCCCATGGCTGAAATTCTAGTCCAGCCTTTCGACACTTGCTATAAGGAAGATCCAAATGGTCGTGATTTATACTTTCCTGTTGTGAAGTTGTACTTTGGGAGCGTAAACTCGAGTACAATGTTGCTTCTGGCACAAGAACGAGTTGTTGTGCACTATCGCGGGCTCTACTGCTTGGCTTTTGTTGGATGGAATAGTGAGAGATCAGTATTAGGCATAACTCAACTCCAAGGTGTAGGATTAACTTTTGATACTATAGCAAATACTTTGTCATTTGACATTGATGCATGTGATTGAGTTATTATTGAGTATAAATATAAAGCTAAACTCTGTTCATCTCTTGAGAATCTTCGTTTTTTTATTTCCTACCGAACGGTAACATAGATGATTATTTCATAAGTTGGAGTATTCAGCTGACAAAGTGGAGACGACTTGAGGTGTCATAATCGCAAAGTTGGAGTGTTTAGTTGTCTGCTATGACAAAGTTAAGGTGTCTATCTATGTATTATGACTTCAATTGATTTGTTTTTCCTGCCACATTTTTTGAAACGGATTAAAAAGGAAATTATGTCACATAAACTGGAATGGAAGGAGTATTGTACTTTATTTAAGTTGAAATAGATCACAAAACCACCAATTAACAGAGTATGGTAGGTCCATACGACCCCTTAGTTCCTAATTTACCCTTATAATTAATTATAGTTATTTTCCTATTACATTTTTCAAGACATTGTATTTATTATATTCAAAGGGCGATGTAGTAAAATTATCCTTCTATTTATAGCTTCTTAAGAAGTGTGCAAAGTCAATAGTGGACAAGTATTGTTGGACAGAGGGAGTATAATTGATGAGATGTAAATAGGAATTTTAATTAATAAAGTTCCTAAATACCATAGATTCCCTAAGATTAATTAATTCTCTTTTTAGGAATGTCTTTCTTGTAAAATAAAATATTTTCCTTAATTGGACAAAGATATAAAGAGAATCAAACCTCTATATTTAACTATGTGTTTCTTCCTATTTGCATAAACAAATTGAAGCAATTAGCAAAATACCAATGGAAAAGATCCTCCATTTTCATCTTTTCACTTCTATTATTTTCTCAATTCTATTTATTGTGTTGGGAAATACAAATTCTCTATCACCCCTCAACTCAACTTACATAATGCAAGCTAGAAAAAGATTTATGTCTCTCGATCCGACTAAGCTTCCCGATCCTCCGATGCCATCCTATACTTTTACTGTCTACCATCGCGATGTATTTGAAAAATCAAAATTCAAGGACTACGACTCGTTGCATGAAAATAGACTTGCTCGATCTCATGCTAGAGCAAGTTATTTAGCTTCGGTTATTAAATCTCAAAATGGTGCACAAGGAGGTGAGATGCTCGAGCTGGTCCCAAAATCAACGGATACTATCTACAGGAATGGTGAGTATGTCGCGACTTTTTTGATTGGCACTCAAATGATCAAAAATTATTTGTTAATAGACACTGGAAGTGATTTAGTTTGGTGGCAATGTGGACCATGTGAGGCGTGTTACAAACAAGATCAACCTCTATATGATTCTACTGCATCCAAAACATTTCGAATAATCGGTTGTAATAAATATGCTTTAAGGTGCAGGACTGTGGATCCAGCCTTTTATTGTAATCAAGAAAATTTTGAGTGTAGATATGATTTGGTATACGGGGATCATGTGCAAACAAAAGGTTTCATAGCGGATGATGTGATCAGTTTTAATTTAGACCATCGAACGATTAGGATCACATTTGGATGTAGCAAAGATCAAACTGGTCAAAAAAAATTCAGTGCTTTCTCTGCTGGGATTCTTGGCCTTGGTCGCGGCGATGGTCAATATTCTTTACCATCACAATTTGGGGGTCACCTAATGTCCATGTGTCTACCAACTTTTAATTCGGGAAAAGGATCAGTTCTTAGTTTCCATACAAGCAAGTGGCCAAGAGCAGCATCAGCAAAACTGTTATTTAACTATAGGTTCCCTTCGCTTTATTATGTCAACATTTATAAAGTTTTTGTTAACGATCGGGAAGTTCCAGTGAGCCCTTCATGGTGGAAATTTAAATCAGATATGGGTGGTGGAATGTTGGTAGATACAGGGACAACTTTTTCCCTTTTACCTCATGATTTTTATATCGTATTCCGTTACATATTCAGAGAAGAAGTACGAGATATTCCTATGGCTGAAGATCCAAGCAATACTTTCGACACTTGCTATAAGGAAGATCCGACTGGTCGTAATTTATACTTTCCTGTTGTGAAGTTGTACTTTGGCAGCGTAAACTCGAGTACAATGTTGCTTCTGACACAAGAACGAGTTATTGTGAACCATCGCGGGGTTTACTGCTTGGCTTTTGTTGGATGGGATAACGATTTTTCAATATTAGGCATGGTTCAACTCCAAGGAGTAGGATTAACTTTTGATAGTTCAGCAAGTACTTTGTCATTTGACATAGATGCATGTGATTGAGTATAATAATTGGTACTAAATGTTATTCTGTTTTGTTAGTCGCATCGATAGGTGCTTTGGAACAAATTCTTCAGTCATCTTATATATACATCACTTTTTTAGCAAGGGTATATCCACCCCTTCTTCTAAAAAACAAGGAAGATATGGCAGGCCCTTTGGGTCAGCCCAGCATATCAAGCCCTTTGCCAACAAATTCATGCTCTCAATTTAAGAAAGTTTTTTACTTATTAGACAAAATAATATATAGGAGTCAAATTTTACAGTTATGATAAGAAAATCTACTATGGGGAAAATTGAATTTACATATTAACAACTTTTTGATCCTTTTTGTTGTTAGTCCAAGAGAATTGAATTTACATATTAACTCCTATCTTGACATAAACTAGTATATATATATGAGTGCAAGGAGTAGTAGACATATCTCAAACCAAATCAAGCAATTAGAAAAATAATGGAGAAGTTCCTCCATATTCACCTTTTGATTTCAATTATTTTCTCAATTTTGATTGTAGTTTTGGGCAATGAAAAATCTTTTTCACGCCTTAACTCAAGTTACATCATGGAAGCTAAAAAAAGATTTATGTCTTTTGATATAACTAAACTTGTCGATCCTCCAATGCCATCCTATACTTTTTCCCTTTACAGTCGTGATTTATTTGAAAAGTCAAAGTTCAAGGACTATGACTCGTTACTTGAGAATAAGATCACTCGTTCTCAAGCTAGAGCAAAGCATTTGGCTTGGATTCTCGAGAATGGTAATGTGACAAGGCCATATGAGAGTAAAAGGGACAATGGAAATGTTCCGAAAACAACAAGTGTACAATTCTAAAATAGTGAGTATATTGCAGCTTTTAATCTTGGCACTGATGATCACAAATTTAAAAGGTACTTGTTAGTAGACACTGGCAGTGATTTAGTTTGGTGGCAATGTGGACCATGTAGCAAAAATAAGTGTTATGAACAAAAAAATGAACCTCTATATGATTTAACTAAGTCGAGAACATATCAAAAAGTCAATTGTAGGGCACAAAGTACAAAATGTTTACTAAGGCCGAAAATTATTGAATGTAGTTCGTATGAAAATACATGTGTATATGATTACAATTACGAGGATGGAGGAAGAACAAAGGGTTGGATTGCAGAAGACGTGATTACTTTTGTTTTAGACAAAAAATCAGAAAGGATTCTTTTTGGATGTGGCAGAGATCAAACGAGTGGAATACCTTTTGATGGTGATTTTTCAGGAATTGCTGCCCTCGGACGTAGAAGGGCTGGTGGATATTCTTTACCATCGCAATTTGGGGCGGATATAATGGCCATATGTCTACCGGACTTTTTCACCACAGGAAAATCAACAATTAGCTTCCACACATCACCATTTAAGAAAAAAACACCAGCAAAACTATTACCAAATCCCGCATTACCTCTTTTTTATTTCGTCAACCTTTTTAAAGTTTTTATTAACGATAAGGAAGTCCCATTGCCGCGGAATATTGGAAATGACATGAACAGTCGTTATTTCATGGATACAGGAGCAACTTTTTCCTTTTTCCCTAAAGGTATTTATAAAGTATTCCGTGATACATTCAGAAAGGAAGCAGGTTTTCCTTTGCATAAATCTCCACCTCCACAATTCGATACTTGCTATAAGGCGGATCCAGGTGTGGCACCAGATTTCCCCACTGTGAAGATGTACTTTGGTCAACAAAAACCGGAAAATTTGTTGTTTCTAGCAGAACGCCTAGTCGTGGTGCATCAGCAGGGGCTATTCTGTCTTGCTTTTATGTCATGGAAGAACCCCGTCACAATTATAGGAAGTTATCAACTCCAAGGTGTAGGATTAACTTTTGATACTGCAACAGATACTTTGTCTTTTGACATAGATGCATGTGGTGCTGATTGAATATCTATGAATTTTTTTATAAATGTTGTAATTTGAAGTTATATCCAAATCTACTATTACTAGTTTGTTTTCATCTTTTTTTAATTGTTATTGTTGATTGACACTACTAAAAATGGGGTCGGGAAATCTCTCCGAGTTTGGCTTGTCTGAAACGTTTCCAACAGTTGGACATTCCCGATTTTAGTAGTGTGGTTGATTTGTTGAAATGTGTGACCATCTCACGCCCCCTCACGTGGAAATTCTTTTTGATATGAGTGGCGGTGAGATTCGATCCCAGGACCTCTGTCTGCTTTAATAGAATGTTGAAGTGTGTAACCATCTCATCTAAAAGCTTAAGCTGTTAGAGAGAACACACTTTTATGAATTAATTATATTCTCAACAGTGATGAGAGATGGTCCCTCAATCGAGCACAAATGTTCAAAACTTTAGTATATATTTACCTATATAGACAATATTATTTTTTATATGGACAACAACGGTGACCATCCTTTGGTCAATATAGCTACGCCACTAGAAAGGATGACGTATTCTTGATCAAGCCTATGCGAACTTGTACCTATAATGTTGGTTCTACCCCTGCTTCTAGTCCACATGCAACTGTATTTTAGGGTCCCCTGTTTGGTCATGGATTCGAGCATTCACAGCAACAGACCGATATATTTGTTGCATTTTGTTGGCCTATCGATCACCATTACCTTTGTTCTCGTTTGGATTATCACTGAAGCGCCTTCTTAGCACCATGTAAGCCAAAGGAAAAAAAAAAGATGTATACATAGTGAAGTGAAAAGCGACTAACCCATCACAAAACGACAAACAAACAGAACACGACATTTAATATGCCACGTAGAAATTCGATTAGTTTTGATATATATTTGAAGTGATGGTTCGATATAGCTTGTTGTTTAGAGAAGTTAAAGCAGAGCAATTTTGAATGTCTGGAGGACGAGTGCCTAAAACTTTGTTCTCATCATGATACCAGCAATGTACTCTTCTAAATTTGCATATGAAACCTTCTGTTTGATGTTTGAAATTCGACCAAGAAGACGATATATTAAAAGGTTTGTTGCCAAAAAGGGTAAATATGCATCATTTGTTAGACGACAAGGGTATATATACACAGTGACAAATCTAGAATTTCCACTAAAGGGGTTCGAAAAATTAAGATTTGAACTTGGAAACTCAAAGTGAATTTTGAACCTCCTAAACCAGTAAGCCAGCCGTTAATCTTATGTTTAGGAAGTTCTTAATCTATATATATATATATATATATATATACACACACACACATATATACATAAGAAAATTTAAAAAATACCTTATATATACCGTGTAATTTTCTACCGAGGGAGTTCGAGTGAACCCCTCGGTACACTCTTTATCCACCCCTATAGATACATCACTTTTCTAGCGAGGGTATATCCACTCTAAATGTGAAAGCTAACACGTATATTCGCCACTTTTCCCTGTTTTGTATGACACGAGTAGTTCTTCACGAAAAAGTGTTTTTTTTCCCTAAAATTTGTCCTGCTAAGTGCGAGAAGGAGAGCCTTGGAGCAAGTCAAAGTTATTTCCATGTTATTTATAGGTCAGAGATTCAAGCTGTGCAAGAGAAAACTCTCAAGAACAAAGCATTACAAAGTCAAATTTTGATCCTTTTTGCAGTTATGGTAAGAAAATCTACTATTAGTCTTCATTTTGTAGTTGGTCAAAAGAGAATCGAATATACATATTATTGACATAAACTTGTTAATATATGAGTGCAAGGAGGGTAGACATATCTCAAACCAAATCAAGCAATTCGAAAAATAATGGAGAAGTTCCTCCATATTCACCTTTTGATTTCAATTATTTTCTCAATTGTTCTTGTAGTTTTGGGTCATGAAAAATCATTTTCACCCCTTTACTCCACTTATATTATGGAAGCTAGAAAAATATTTATGTCTATTGATACAACTAAACTTCTCGATCCTCCGAGGCCATCCTATACTTTTTTCATTTACAACTGCGATTTATTTGAAAAGTCAAAGTTCAAGGACTACGAATCGTTACTTGAAAATAGGCTCGCTCGTTCTCAAGCTAGAGAAAATCATGTCGCTTCGATTCTCGAGAATGGTAACGTGTTTGGTGTGAATGGAGCTCTGACATGGCCACACGGAGCACATGAGAGTAAAAGGGACAATGGAAAGGTTCCGAAAACAACAAGTGTACAATTCGCAAATGGTGAGTATGTTGATCATTTATTCTTGGTGCTGAACAAATTAAAAGGTACTTGCTAGTAGACACTGGCAGTGATTTAGTTTGGTGGCAATGTGGACCATGTAGAGCAAATAAGTGTTACGAACCAAAAAATGAACCTTTATATGATTTAACTAAGTCAAAAACATATCGAGAACTTGATTGCCATGCACAAAGTACAAAATATTTATTAAAGCCCAAGGTTTTTGAATGTCGTGAGTATGATAATAAATGTGTCTATGATTACAAATACGCGGATGGAGCAAGAACAAGAGGTTGGATTGCAGAAGACGTGATTACCTTTGTTTTAGACCAAAATCCGGTAAGGATTGTTTTTGGATGTGGCAGAGATCAAACAAGTGGAACAGAGTTTAGTGGTGAATATTCTGGAATTGCTGGCCTCGTACGTAAAAATATAGCTGGTGGATATTCTTTACAATTGCAATTTGATGCAGATATAATGGCTATATGTCTACCGGAATTTTACTCCACAAAACCATCAATAATTAGCTTCCATACAACACCATTTAAGAAAAAAACATCAGCAGGACTAATACCAAATTCCAAATTCCCTACATTTTATTTCATCAACCTTTTTAAAATATTTATTAACGACAAGGAAATTCCATTGTTCCCATCATTGTTGCGGAATTTTGGAAATGGTCTGACCGGTGGTTGCATCGTGGATACAGGATCAACTGTTACCAGTTTCCCTGAAGATTTTTATGATGAATTCCGTGATACATTCAGAAAGGAAGTACGAGGTATTCCTTTGTATGATGCTCCACTTGGAAATTTTGACACTTATAATATGGTGGATCCAGGTGAGGTACCAACTTTCCCCGTTGTGAAGATGTACTTCGGTCACCAAAACCCGGAATTTTTTTTGTTACTAGCACAACAACGAGTCGTGGTGCATGAGAGGGGGATATTCTGTCTGGCTTTTACAAAATGGAAATACCCCGTCGCACTTATAGGAAGTTATCAACTTCAAGGTATAGGATTAACTTTTGATACTGCAACAGATACTTTGTCTTTTGACTTAGATGCATGTAATTGGTTGAGTATCTATGGCAAAAAATTAAAAGTTGTGCCCAAATCTACTACTCCCTCTGTCCCATTTTATGTGAGGTAGTTTGACTCGGCACGGAGTTTAAGAAAGAAAGACTTTTAAAACTTGTGGTCCAAAATGAATGATAAAAATTTGTGTGGCTATAAATCATTTCACTAAGGGTAAAATGGACATTTTAAAGTTAAATCATTACTTAATATAAAAATGTGTCATTCTTTTTTGGACTGACTAAAAGGAAAGTAAGTCACATAAATTGGGACAGAGGGAGTATTACTAGTTTATTTTCATCTAAAGATATGGCACATGAGCTTAACTCGACCCCAAAAGCTAGCTCATAAGGGATGATTGTCCAAGTTCATATAAGCAGACCACTAGTCCATTCCCCAACCAATGTAGGACTTTGACCCATTCTAACACCCCTCCCCCTTCATGCCCAAGTTCGACTGTAGCGTGGACCGGAAGGCCAAATGGGGATTGTCCTGTCTAAGTCCATATAAGCAGACCACCAGTCAATTCCCCAATAAATGTGGGACTTTGAACCATTCTAACACCCCCTTCACGCCCAGGCCTAACTGGAGCGTGGATCGGGAGCCCAAACGGGGATGTACCTGGCTCTAATACCATGTAAAGAAAGACACATAAGTCTAACTCAACGCCAAAAGTTAGCCCATGAGGGAAGAATTGCTCAAGTCCATATAAGTAGACCACCAGTCCATTTTCCAACCAAAGTGGGACTTTGAAACACTCTTAGAATTATCAATGAAGTGTCTTCTTACACTACACCATAAATGATCTATAGTAGCCCCGAGCCTACAGTGTGGGTGTGGCCGTCAATCGGAACCACTACTGGCCTCGAGCAACCCTTGGTCTAGCACATTATATGATTGAACACTAAACTATGTAGAAGCTTAGAATTAACAATAATGGGCTACACTGCTGAAAATAAACTAATCTTTATAATAAGAAACTAAAGACAACTGGACAATGTCAATACTAAAAACAAGTGACTACTAGTGTCTAATGAAGCCCTTAGTGTCTGAAAGTCTATCGGCATAAGACCCCAGGCTGCCTTTAAGCAAAACAACTAAGACTTAATTATAAACTAATTAATCATAATTGATGAAGTCCTCAGGACGCGAGGAGGACTCACTACAAGCTGAGTGTGAAGATCTAGTGGAGCTAACAAATTGTCTGGTGTTGGTTTTAAATTTGTAACATCTCGCCTTAGGAAGAGCTAAAATTAGAAACAACTAATTTGGAAAGACCCAAATCTGAAATTTTACAAGTTATGCTTAAGTGTGAGTTTTGGATAACCTTCAAACGACCATAACTTTCCGTACATGATGAGTTAGGTGACCCATAAGATATCAAATAAAAGGCCTTGGAATCCTCTTTCCAATCCCACCGAGTTATCTAAATTTTGATCTCATATGA
>JAJONR010006890.1:0-40786 GCA_029582245.1 Solanum etuberosum | reverse complement strand
CGATAATTACTATACAATCACCCCCTTTTTTTTTTTAAATTTATATATAACACTTATATATATTTGAGTATATATTTATCTTTAAATTAAAGTACTATGTATGTAATTAAAGTAACATCAATCTTGTAAGATTTTATAATCTCAACTTACAAGTTGTTACTTTTTTCTCTATATGATATTTTTTTATGTATTGCACAAAGAAAGTCCAATAATATATGCATCCAGGGCCGGCTCTATGCTTTGTAGAATAAGGCTTATGTCTTAGACCTCCAAATTTTTATCAAGAATAAATTATGTGTTAAAATTTTTATAGAAAGAATTGATTATTTATGATAAAAAAAAAAAGTATAATTTTCTTAATAATATATTATTTTACTCACTTTAACATCTTTTGTGTTGTAAAACAAAGAATTGGATGTACATATGGATGGGGCCCACTCATCTTGGAGGCCAAGTAAATCACTGTAGCAAGTATACTACTCCAAGTTTGAAGGCTTATAAAGCCTTCCATTCTATGTGAAATAAAGAGATAGAAGATAGAAGCAAAAACATAATTACTATTCTTTCTTTCCTTTTCTTTGTTATTTTTGTTTAATATTTTCCTTTTATTTATAACACGTTATCAGCATGAAGTTCTAACCACATTTTGATCTCTTACTCCAAAGATTTTTTTTATTTAATATCTTCACTAAAAAAAAGATATCATCATTGAGTAGTTTATAAATTTATTGATCTGGGTGATTAAAAGTAATATGTTTGATATAATCTCATATTGATTTCATTCTCTTATATTCTTCACTAAAATTCATTTGTTCTTGATTTTTTTTGATAAATTTAAAGTTACTTCTAATCGGCTATTTTCTTGAGGTGAGATGAAATTATTGGACTAATTGAATCATTGCTAGTAAGTTCTTTAACATGATTCTTGAAGTTGAAAAGGTCAATAATATATAATATGGATTTTAAGAATTTAATCAAGTTGTTGTGTTGTTTCTTGTTCTTGTGATAATAGAGTATGATTCTTGAAGATCTTGATATTGCAATATGCCACCATGAATAATTTATTGTGGCTTTTAGGTATCTATACAAACACATTTTGTAAGATGAGAGTCAAGGTAAGTCAAGTTTAGATTTGATTTTTGCTATGGGGTTACTTTCTTTAGAACCACATAAAGGATTTGATTTTTATCATCAATATATTTATATTGTCGACAATTAATAGATGTCTCACATAAGATTCATATTGAATCACATACTTATCAATAAATTGGTGGAAATACTTCTTAATTTACAAAAAGAATGGTATTATTATTCAATTCTTATATCTTATTGAGATCTGATTGCATATTCTCCATTTTTGAAAATCTCATATTATTTTTTCCTTATAAAGGTTATGTGGGTCATTGAAGGAAAGTTGCAATTATTAAAACAACTACACTCCCTCCTTGTAAAGGAGTTGTACGATTGTGAAAAAGAAAAGGGGAAAACTATAACTTGAAAAGAATTTGTCTTAATATTATTTTCACTAGAATATGAAGAAATCATTTTAAGCCTCTTGTTTCGACTTTTACATTGAATTTTTTCTATATGAATGACTTATTGTATTACATGTGTTATATAAAGATTGAATACATTAATTTGTTTGACTCCAACAATTTTAGACTTTGATTTGTGTAATTATAATAATTTTGTTTCAGAAGAGAATTGAAGTACAAAGAAGCAAATTTATTTTGTTTCAATAAGTGAACATAATATTCTTTTAAAGGTTTATGGGTGAGTCATGTTACACCTTGGCTTATTGCCTCATTGGTTAAGGGTAAAATGATGAATTCAAGTTTCAACGAATCAAAGAGGGTAAGATGTTGGATTTAAGTCCTAATGCACCATAGTGATGATATGATGATGACTGAGCAAACTAATGTGCTCTTGATGAAAATTATGAAACACATAATTTTGCTCCATTCTCAAAAATGAATGTGGTAGCAGTATATGATAAGTCTAAAAGATGACTATTGAGATTGTATAATGAATGTGGGTGTGACAAAAGACAAAATAATAATAGTCATCATTGTGGTAAAAATGAAGAACACTGTATTTTTTTCAAATAGTCCATCAAAATATGAAGGTCATTTTTGTCATCAAAATGGTATGAAAGGTCATTAGAAACATGTTTGTTATGAGACCTAATAATTTGATAAGTTTATAAATCCCCCATCAAAGAAAAGGATGAAAAAGTGGTGATACACTTGACTTTCAAAAGTGATGTCAAGGTATGTCATATGAATATGATAAATTCAAAAGCATGACAATGAACTTCTAATGAAAGGAATAATTATGAAGCATGTATATATGATTATGGTCAATTCCTTGAAGAGAATGTGACTTGTGGTAAGTATCATGAAAAGTGGACCATTCTTGAAAATGAATGTGTCAAGAGATAATGAAAGTTATAAGTAAAAA
The DNA here is from genome assembly GCA_029582245.1 of Solanum etuberosum. Classification (NCBI taxonomy): domain Eukaryota; kingdom Viridiplantae; phylum Streptophyta; class Magnoliopsida; order Solanales; family Solanaceae; genus Solanum; species Solanum etuberosum. Next base: position 38,326 of record JAJONR010006890.1, on the reverse strand, counting down.
CATACTCATGTATGATTTAGTAAATACCACAACTCACCCCTATGGGAGATTAGAGAGAAATAAAGAAATTTTATGTTGGTATAAACGGTCATTGGTCAAGTACTTTTAGTACATCACAAATATTGTGGTACGTTTAATGATGAACTATCGAAATGACAAAAGAAGGAAGTAATTCTTGACCACAAAAAATAATAATTTGTCATTGATTATGTATCTCTGTATGTCAAAAGTATGTTCCTTGATATTAAACAAAAGGGAGGAGATACTAATGACAAAAGTAAATCAAGAAACAAGTTTTGCTTGTTATGATTTTGACCATGACAATAATGATATAAATTTCTCCTTGAAAGAGATGTTTACCACACAAAATGTTATGAAATATGTGGTAGTATCTAATATTAATTGTGAGCTTTGATGAGCTAATGTGCTGCTACCTGAAGAAATAAAAGTGCTCATGATATTGGAATTATAGTAAGTCTCGAAAGAAACTTTTTAAGTTTTAAAGAAATAGTAAAAAAAATAATTATATTGAGACTGTAAAATATGAAAAGATTTAAGATCTTCATATAATCAAAATAGTTTATAAATATTTATGTGAAAGATTACCTATGTTTTCATGTTGTTTGTGGTAACTAAATATGGACATGATGATGGAATCACATGCAAAATAAACTAGAAGTTTATTGAAATAAATATCAGTTGGCATGAACGGTTGATGACCATCCCGGTTCAAATATGATACGAAAATAAATGAGAATTCATGTGGTTATATATAGTGAAGAAATAATTAATTCTTCAAGAATTCTCTTATGATGTTTGTTCTCATGATAACATTATCATTGCACCAGCTAAGGTTGAGATTGTATCTCCTAATTTTGAAATGTATAAAAAGGTAAATATGGGCCCGTTCACCTGCCATGTGGACCATTTACTATTATATAGATGCATCTATGTTATGGTCACATGTGATTTATCATCAACTTGCAATTTGATTTTGGCAAAGGTTGTTTACTTGAATTTAAATAAAGAGCACATTTCAAATTATAAAATTATAGTGATGATGTTGGTTAATATCCAAGTGGTTTAAGCAGAAATTATATGCCTCCAATTATAGATAAACCATTGGTTATGAGAACAAAACTCCCAAAAGAAATTTGGTATGGAATGTGTTGTTGAAAGTGTAGCAACACTTGCACGTATCAAGTCAACAAGGTTCCCCTATCACAATTGGTTCAGGGTCAGGAACCAAATAATTCTCATCTATAAATTTAAATGTGTGGTATATTATTTCATTGCTCCACCATTACGCAATGCACAAAGATGAGTCCCCAAATAAGGTTGGGTGAATGTTAGATTCTCTAACATTAGGGGGACATAATCAACTGGAAAATAAGTTATACATAATGAATTATCATTGATATGATCCTCATTGAAGAGATAATTTAAGTCAATTGTCAGACGCATTTGCTGACCCTATGTTATAATTCAGTTATAAATACTCCAATGAGAAGTTCTTGAAGGACATAATTTATGGCACGCCTGAAGCGTGATAAATTAATCGATTCGAAAGATACAACTTCTTGAAGAAGAAAAGGAGCAAATGATCAAGATGGTCATAATAATGAGGCAAGTGCTTTAGAAAGAGCACCATGACATAACACTTTATAAAAACCTTGTCAAAGGTTCAGGTACCTGAAAATGATGAAAAATAAAGAGAGTTTGATAAGTTATGTCACATAAGAATCGATATTAAATAAACCGTTGACGATGTCTTTAATATAATATAACACTCAAAATTATAAATGGTGATGAGGATCTTGATATTAAATCTGTCGAGAGTTGACAGATAAATGATTGGCCAAAGAAAATACAATTCAAGTATATTTTTATTCACTTGGAAAAGTGATGTTTTGGGCTTATATTGTCCATATACCAAGATATAATGTCATTGGGGTACAAATGAATTATTATGCGATAGTAAAATTATAAAATATAAAGCACGACTTGTGCATTTGAAAATAAAGTTTCGCAAAAGTCCTGACATTATTTTATGGAGATGTATTCTCCTAAGGTGGATGCAATGGAATTTCTTTCAGTCTGACAATATATGAAAAACTTGAATACGCATGATGAATGATTATCATGTCTGGCTGGACAGTAAATATTATATGAAAATTCCTGAAGGACTTAAAAAGGTTATAAAGCGATTTCATTCAATAGTACCCCAATGGTTGTAAGATCGCATAACATAAAGATCAATTTCGATTTCATTAAAGTGGTTAGAAAGTACCATGTCATAGTGCAATTGGTGCACTTATGTATCCTGCTATTATTATTCATGATAAAGAATTTTATTAGTATGCATGCAAAATATAACATCACTCTTATCGGTGAAAATATTAGAGTGAATCAAATATTGATATAAATTATTTATTCTGATCAAATGTGTCAAGATTTATTGATCATGAACTTGCAGGAAATTATGAAGTTTAAACTCATTATGAAAGTTATATATTTTCATTTGGAAATACTGTCATTTCAAATCATTCCACAAGACAGTCAATTTTACTGAAAGTGTTCGTCAGTGCTCGATTGTTGCTACTTACAAATCGAACGAGCAATTTGTCTACGTCGACAAGATCAAGAATTGAGTGATTTTCAATAATATATTTGGCTGAGATCAATAAACATACCTAGAGAATATGTGACCTTCCTTTGAAAAGAGATATTCCAACAACATTATATGAAGACAATGCCTCGTGTGTTCAACTAATTAAGAGGAGGATACATCAAAGAAGACTTAGAAAAATATATTCATCAAAGTTCTTCTTTTTATTCATGACCTTCAAAAGAAGGATGTAGCAGATGTTCAACACTCGTATTCACCAAGTCATTATCAACTTCAACCTTTGAGAAGCTGGTATATAAAATTAAATGTGTCATCTTCGGGTTGTTAAGTCATGTCTTAATCAGGGGGAGTATAATACGTGTTGCACTCTTTTTTCCTTAACCAAGGTTTTTTCCCACTGGGTTTTCCTGGTAAGATTTTTAATGAGGCAGCTTTCAATGCGTATTACTAGATATGTGTACTCTTTTTCCTTCACTAAGACTTTTTCTCACAGAGTTTTTCCTAGTAAGGTTTTAACGAGGCACATTATCTATGGAAGAACTCCAATGAATAGTAAATACGTCATATTGTGATGTCCATTACATAGTTTCCTAGATAAACTTGAAATCAAGAAGGCAACTTACAAACAACTCCGCAACAAGTAAATCTATGCAACTTACAAGTAGCTCCGCAAACAGGTTCCTATAAATAGCTTACACAAACAGGTTTTTATAAGCAGCTTACAAGTAGCTTTGCAAGAAGGTTCTCACAATCAGCTTACAAATATCTTCCTTCAAGCATTTTGTAATGAGGCAGCAAACAATGCGTCTTAATTATAACCATACATATTTTTTCTTTTACTAGAATTTTTCTTTTACATGAACATCTAAGGGAGAGTGTTGTAAAATAAAGAATTGGATGTACATGTGGATGGGCCCACTCATCTTGGAGGCCAAGTAGATCACTGTAGCAAGTATACTACTCAAAGTTTGAAGGCTTATAAAGCCTTCTATTCTATGTGAAATAAAGAGATAGAAGATAGAAGCAAAAACATAATTACTACTTTTTCTTTCCTTTTTTTTGTTATTTTAGTTTAATATTTTCCTCTTATTTATAATATTTTGTACTTTGTTAAAAATAAGAATTAATAGTGAAAAGTGTTGAACAAAGTGAATTACAATTTTTTTTTTATTTCTTTTTAAATTTTAGTTTTAAGCATTACAATAAGCATATTAAATGGGGTATACCAAGTCCTCAACTTCTTGAATCGGATTCGATGGTTCTAACTCTTATCTTTATTTAATATTTGTCAACTTATTACTTATAGAATTATGTTAACAATTCATATAGTAATTTCCTCACTGAAAGAATGTTTTTCAATGTTGAGTTGATAAAATCTTACCTAAAACTAATAACTGAAAAAATAATATTAAATACTAATAATTTTCATCTAAATAGGGTAAGAAAAATAAATTTTGAATAAATACGTATACGAAGTTTGTTTATATTTTAGGCCTCGAATTGAAATTTCACTTTAGGCCCCCAATTACGTTGAGCCGCCCCTGTATGTATCATTCAAAATTTGTCATTTGCAATATAAAATTTGTATTAAATATTTTAAAATAAACGTGCAACGCACGTTCCTAGAACTAGTAGCTATAAAAGCTTTTCAAAGTTAGTAGAGACCTTACCTATCCAACCACTATTGACTTTCTTACAAAACATATAAAACAAGGACTACCTTTCCCTTACTAACTAAACATAATATTTAAAAAGAAACCATTAAGCAAAAGACTGTCTAGAAATATCTCATTTTCTAACACTCCACGAGATTTTTCTTGGATACTCCCAACTTAGCCCTTAGAACTTCAAATTTCCCCTTAGGAAGAGCCTTGGTCATGATGTCTACAATCTGCTGATCTGAGCTGCAATGAATAAGTTTAACTTCGCCATCATTCTTTGCTTACCTGATAGCATGAAACTTAATATTTATATGCTTGCTACGACCATGTTGCACTGAATTTCTGTCCATAGATATTGTTGACTTGTTGTCAACCTTAATGACAATATTTTCAATGTCATTTTGCTCCAGATCACGTAGAATCTTTCTTAACTATAATATTTAAACAAAAGACCATCTAGAAATATCTCACTTTCAAACAAAAGTTGTACATTTTGATGAATAAAACTCCTCATTTAAACAGAGGACCATACTAGGGCAAATATTTATAGACCCCTCAATTCATGTTGAAGTAAATATCTAAATTTGTATATAAAATACTTCTGAGAGAAATCTATGTGCTAAAAGCAAGAAATCTAGTGATATGTGCAAGTCTAGTATTTGTGAATTACAAGATGACACACTACATAGAATACTAGATCTCATGCCCGTCAAATATGCTGCAAGAGTTAGCATCTTATCAAAAAATTGGACTCAGTTATGGTCTACACAACTTAACCTTGTGTTTGATCCCCTGATTTTTCAGTATGTATCTTATATCCCCTAATTTTTCATATTCTTCGTAATATGAGAAGCCAACGTGAGCAACGGAACACCATCACCATTGAAGACGTGCATTGGGTCATGAGCAAGTTTGGTTTTGATGACTACATTGAACCCTTGACTTTGTACTTGCCTCATTATCGTGAGGATGATGGTGGTGAGCATGGATCCCTGAGAGGGAAGTCTTTGTTGAAGCGTCCAATGGTTGATGGTGCTTCAGGCTGCAACATCACGCCCTATCACCTGCCTCCTAATTTTCTTGTGGCTCATCACCACTTTGTGTATCCACCACCAATGGAAAATAGTGACATGCAAAGGGATGCATCAAATGGAAGCACTTCTCAATGTGCAGTGGATAGTGGCATTGAGTCTCCTGCGGTGAAGGTTAAGGAGTGATCAATTTCTCTATCGAAGGAATCAAGTTGTTGTTGAAACTTCAAGAGCAGTGAAGAAAGTAGACTATCTTTTCTATGTTGCCTAATCTAGGATAGTTCTTAATTTGTGAAGTTTAGGAATGTGTCTTTCGAACTAAGTCAGACAATTGGTGGCCCCTTCAATTGACTATTTACTTATGTGCATATGTTTATGTGTGTGTGGTGGAAGTGTTCAACCACTTGAACAAGCGTCACTTGTTCTTATTATGATACTTCTAATTGAGCATGAGATCTATTTATACTCTTGATTCTCATATTTGAATTGAAATATTTAAACGATAGTTTTAATCATGCAACTAAAGCACCGAGAAGTTGATTATATATATTACAATGAATAATCTTTTATCATCATGGAAGAAATGACTCATAATTTTGAATCAAACAAAAGGTACATATATGTGCAATTATTAATAAGTAATATATATCAATCAAACTTTCTGGTGTCAGTTACTATTCAGTATTTCTATGACATGTAATAATCATTTCTTTCCATATCGGATAATACCATGAATTAGACAATCATTTGCGAACCAATCTACAAAATACTATGTTGATTGAACATTGTTACTTTACAAATGTTGCTTTCATTCAACAATAATTTTCCGATATGTATGTATTTGTAAAAAGTAGGCTACATTATCTTTAACCAATGCAAAAAAAATCAGATGTGAATTATTTGCAACTATAGCCAACAATGCTTACAATGAAATGCAAATTGTATGATGAGTTGGTGACTAGATTTCCAAGAGCTCTCACTTGCGTACATTCAAGTCTTATATAGAAGTGATGTTTACGAGAATTATGGATTGTGAAACAGCCAAAGAGGTCTGAGAAAAGTTGAATGGGGAGTTTGAAGGCAGCAACAGAGTAAACTCTTTTAGGGTCTTAACTTTAAAAAGAGAGATTGAGGTTTTGACGAAGGACTGATATAGAAAAATAACTCTGGAGAGGTAAAATCTGGTGGCAACCAAGGTGATTCTTCGAAAAAAGAAACCTTGCGGTATTTTAAGAAGACAAACCACTTAGAGAATTGGTATGATGATAGAGCATGCACAAGGCACATGTAGATTGATGAAAAATTTGGTTGTTACCTTGGATAGATCTGATAGAACTAAACTGAAGTTTGGACACAAAAGTGTGAAAATTATTTATGTGCCATATTTGACTCAAAACTTGTTGAGTGTTCATAAAAATTATTCTCTTAATTTTAAGGACAAATAGCGTGTCATTTATGATCCTAAATGATGTGAAGTAGCTCAAATTAGCATGATTGACAATTGCTTTACAATTTCATGTTATTCTGTCGATAATTGCTCTTTCAATGTTGAATTGAATGATACTTGACTTTGATGCAAAAATCTCAATCACTACAATAAGACTTCTATAAAATATTGGATATACCCTCTCTTCACCATCATCCTTCATCAATTTTTTATTCCCAACAGGTGGAGTCACAACAGGTTTGCACTTGTAAATTAAAAATATCAGAATAAGGACAAGTGACACTTACTTAAGTGGTTGAGCACTTCCACCACACACACATACACATACATATACACACATAAGTAAACTTCCAATTGGACGGACCACCGTTTGGCTCACATCAGTTCGAAAGACACATTCCTAAACTTTGCAATTAAAAACTATCCTAGATTAGGTAACATAGAAAAGATAAGCTACTTTCTTCACTACTCTTAAAGTTTCAACAACGGGTTAATTCCTTCAGTAGAAAAATTGATCACTCCTTACCGTCCTCCGTAGGAGACTCTACGTCACTATCCATCGCACACTGAGAAGTGCTTCCATTTGATACATCCCCCTGCATATCACCATTTCTCATTGGTGGTGGATACACAAAGTGGTGATGAGCCATAGGAAAATTACGAGACAAGTGATAGGGCGTGATGTTGCAGCCTAAAGCTGCATCAACCATTGGACGCTTCAACAAAGACTCCCCTATCAGCGATCCATGCTCACTACCATCATCCTCATGATAACGAGGAAAGTGCAAAGGAAAGGGTTCAATGTAGTCATCAAAACCAAACTTGCTAATGACCCAAAGCACTTCTTCAACGGTGATGGTGTTCCACTGCTCACGCTGGCAACGAGCGTTGGCTTCGCATGTTACAAAGCATATGAACTCAGAGATACATTTGTGCATGGTCCGTTTGGCGTCATCGGATATCTTGGCATGTGGAGGAAGAGTCTTATGCATGTATAGTATGTGGTTCTTGGCAAGTAAAAAGTGCTCATATATATTGCTACAAAAAATTTATGAGAAAGGGGGGACATATGGCACCACGACGAAGTGAACGAGAAGAAGGTATTCACCGGATAGATATGATTTCACAGTTGAGAAAATGAGTATTGACCGGAAAAGACATAACTATATGCTACTACTTCCTTTGTCCAAAATAAGTATCTCTTTTGCTCATTTAACACCTATTAAGGAAAATAATAAATTAAAAGTATAGTTTACTAAGTAGCCTCTATTTAGTAAAAGTATAGTCATCATAATCACTCTAAGCTTTCAACCTTCCATTATTTAAGATGAGAAGCCCAAAATTCAATATCATAATTATTCAAACCTTTCTAAGTTTTAATAATTTTGAAAGAATAATTTTAGAGTCACTATACATATTGGTATAAATATCTCCCGTGTTTCTTTTTCCCTTTCACTAACGTTTCATTTGTATTTCAATTTTAATTGTTTTTATTAATGATTATTTTTTGTGCTTATGAGTTATAATTTTCTTTGACAATATAATCTTCATAATATCTTCTTCCCCGTCATCTTCAGTTTCAGGTTCTTGATTAAACATAATAATGGTACCTCATTCATTCATATTTTTAAGTTTCATGGTTGTACTAGCAACTATATAATATTTTCATATGCGGTATTGTATTTCCATTTTATGCTATGCGATTAATTACTATACAATCATCCCCCTTTTTTTAATTTCTAATTTTCTTAGTTATATATGCAAACACTTATATATATTCGAGTATATATTTATCGTTAAATTAAAGTACTATATATGTTAGTAAAGTAGCATCAAGCTTGTATGATTTTACAATCTCAACTTACAAGTGTTACTTTTTTCTCTATATGATTGTTTTTTATTTATAGCACAAAGAAAGTCCAATTATATATGCACTATTTAAAATTTGTCATTTGCAATATAAAATTTGTATTAATATTTTAAAATAAACATGCAACGCACGTTTCCAAAACTAGCTAGTAGCTATATAAGCTTTTCAAAAGTTAGTAGAGACCTTATCTATCCAACCACTATTGAGTTTCTTACAAAACATATTCCATAAAACAAGGACTACCTTTCCTTTACAAACTAAACATAATATTTCAAAAGGAACCATTAAACAAAAGACTACCTAGAAATATCTCATTTTCAAACAAAAGTTGTACCTTTTGATGAAAAAAACTACTCATTTCAGAGGACCATACTAGGGAAAATATTGATAAACCCCTCAATTCATGTTGAAGTAATTATCTAAATTTTTATATAAAATACTTCTGAGAGAAATCTATGTGTTAGAAGCAAGAAATCTAGTGATCTGTGCAAGTCTATTATTTTTTAATTACCAACTGACACACTAAATAGAATACTAGATCTCATGCCCGACAAATATGTTGCAAGAGTTAGCATCTTATAAAAAATTGGACTCAGTTATGGTCTACACAACCTAACCTTGTGTTTGATCCCCTGATTTTTCAGTATGTATCTTATATCCCCTGATTTTTCATATGCTTCGTAATATGAGAAGCCAACGTGAGCAACAGAACACCATCACCATTGAAGATGTGCATTGGGTCATGAGCAAGTTTAGTCTTGATGACTACATTGAATCCTTGAATTTGAACTTGCCTCATTATCGTGAGGATGATGGTGGTGAGCATGGATCCCTGAGAGAGAAGTCTTTTTTGAAGCGTCCAATGGTTGATGCTGATTCAGGATGCAGCATCACGCCCTATCACCTGCCTCCTAATTTTCCTATGGATCATCACCACTTTGTGTATCCACCACCAATGGAAAATGGTGACATGCATGGGGATGCATCAAATGGAAGTACTTCTCAATGTGCAGTGGATAGTGATGTTGAGTTTCCTACGGAGGGGGTTAAGAAGTGATAAATTTCTCTACTGAAGGAATTAAGTTGTTGTTGAAACTTCAAGAGCAATGAAGAAAGTAGACTATCTTTTCTATGTTGCCTAATATAGGATAGTTCTTAATTTGTGAAGTTTAGGAATGTGTCTTTCGAACTAAGTGAGACAATTGGTGGGCCCTTCAGTTGGATGGTTACTTATGTGTGTATGTTTATGTGTGTGTGCTGGAAGTGATCAACCACTTGAACAAGGTGACGCTTGTTCAAGTAGTTGAGAACTTCCACCACACACACATACACATACATATACACAGATAAGCAAACAGACATTTGGACGGACCACCATTTGGCTCACTAAGTTCGAAAGACACATTCCTAAACTTTGCAATTAAGAACTATCCTAGATTAGGTAACATAGAAAAGATAACTTACTTTCTTCACTACTCTTAAAGTTTCAACAACGGGTTAATTCCTTCAGTAGAGAAATTGATCACTCTTTATCGTCCTCCGTAGGAGACTAAACGTCACTATCCATTGGACACTGAGAAGTGCTTCCATTTGATGCATCCCCCTGCATATCACCATTTCCTATTGGTGGTGGATACACAAAGTGGTGATGAGTCATAGGAAAATTACGAGGCAGGTGATAGGGCATGATATTGCAGCCTGAAGCTGCATCAACCATTGGACGCTTCAACAAAGACTCCTCTATCAGGGATCCACACTAACCATTATCATCCTCACGATAATGAGGCAAGCACAAAGGCAAAGGTTCAATGTAGTCATCAAAACCAAACTTGCTAATAACCCAATGCACGTCTTCAACGGTGATGGTGCTCCGTTGTTCACGCTAGCAACCAGCGTTGGCTTCACATGTTACGAAGCATATGAACTCAGAGATACATTCGTGCATAGTCCGTTTGGTGTCATCGGATATCTTTGCATGTGGAGGAAGGGTCCTATGTGTGATTCTACCCACGTTTGGCATGAATCGGTCTTTCTCCTGAATGATGCATCCTACAACAGCCTGGTTGAGATGTGCATATTTCATTACCTATTCAACCACTATTGACTTTCTTACAAAACATATTCCATAAAACAAGGACTACCTTTCTTTTACAAACTAAACATAATATTTAAAAAGAAACCATCAAACAAAAGACTATCTAGAAATATCTCATTTTCTAACACTCTAGGAGATCTTTCTTGGATACTCCCAACTTAGCCCTTAGAACTTCAAATTTCCCCTTAGGAAGAGCCTTGGTCATGATGTTTGCAATCTGCTGATCTGAGCTGCAATGAACAAGTTTAACTTCGCCATCATTCTCAGCTTGCCTGATAGCATGGAACTTCACATTTATATGCTTTCTACGACTATGTTGCACTGGATTTTTGGCCATAGATATTGTTGACTTGTTGTCAACCTTAATGACAGTAGCTTCAATGTCATTTTGCTCCAAATCACGTAGAATCTTTCTTAACTATAATATTTAAAAATTAGTGTGTTTTTTTACTATACTCTTATATTAAATAGATACTACTATTTAATAGTGCTCAATTATCAAAAACATCTAATAAATAGAGACAACTTAGTAAACTATACCGTCAAGTTATTATTTTCCTTAATGGGCGTGAAATGAGCTAAAGTGATCCTTATTTTGGGACAAAGTAAGTAGTAGTATATAGTTGTGTCGTTGCAAGTCAATACTCATCTTTCCAACTGTGAAATCATATTTATCCGGTGCATACCTTCTTCTCGTTCACTCCGCCCTGGTCCCACGTGTCCCCCCGCTCTTAAATTTTGTAGCAATATATATGGACTCTTATTACTTGACGAAAAACACATACTATATATAGAAGTGTGATGTGTATAGTATGTGGCTCTTGGCAAGTAATAAGTTCCCATATATATAGCTACCAAATTTAAGAGAAAGGGGGAGATGTGGCACCAGGGCGAAGTGAACAAGAAGAAGGTATTCACCGGGATAAATATGATTTCGCAGTTGGAAAAATGAGCATTGACCGGAAACAACATAACTATATACTACTACTTCTTCCGTTCCAAAATAAGTATCATTTTAGCTCATTTCACACCTATATTTAAGGTAAATAATAAATTGAAGGGGTAGTTCACTAAGCTACTACTATTTATTAGATGTTTTTTTTTTTTAATAATTGAGCACTATTAAGAAGCAGTAGTTCTTTAATACAAGAGTATAGTTGAAAAAACATACTAATTTTTGTCCCGAATTCATATGATGACACTTGTTTTGGGACAATTTTTTTTTGGCTAAACTCTAAAGTGACATTATTTCGGGATGGAGGGAGTATGTCTTACTTAAAATTTAATTCAGCCATTTGGCCATTTCCCTTTTACTTTTCTCCTTTTTCAACAATTTATAGATCCAATCCTATTCAAACTGGCCCCATTCATTCGAATTCTCACAAAAATTCTATCAAAGTTTCACATTTTTATGAAAGAACTCCTTATTTCAGAATTCTATAATAAGACAATTATTTATGTGAGTCGATGTGCTAGAAGCAAGATATCTAGTTATTTGAGCAAGTCTATTATTTGTGAATTACCAACTAGCATACTACATAGCATACTAGATTTCATGCCCATCAAATATGCTGCAAGAGCTAACATCTTATCAAAAAATTGGATACAGTTACAGTCTACACAACCTAACATGTGTTTGATCCTTAGTTTTTTCAATATGTATCTAATATTGAGGATTTTGCTTCTAACATAATCCGTAAAATTCTCATGAAACAAATTGGACCTATACTGGGATTTCATCTTATCTCCAAGACAGACACTTTAGCACAGTCAGATCCCCCCAATCATGTTAGCCTTCAGTTAGAGCATTCAACAATTAACAGCTCTGTAGGATCAATAAACACTACTCATATTATGCCAATACTTGAGACTTTGGAGTTGAAATATTGTGTTGATGTTAATCTTGTTGATATAGTTTCTCCAAATATTGTGAACTTGTCAATCCTTACCAGTTATATAGTTAAATTTAAGTGCTCTTATGTGAACCCAATATTTGATAGGATTAAGCACCTCTGCTTGTGAACTAACTATCTGGTCGGTATCTTTACCAGATAGGCTTGATGTATCACTGAGCTTTCAAAGCCTGACAAATTGTGACTTTAGGATTTCTGTTAAATGTTTCACCTGTGCACTTTGCCTATTGTGTGTGTGTGCGCGCGCGTGTGTGTCTATGTATAGTTTATATATGCACACAGAAGCCCGGGACTTTACTCTTGTGGTAAGACTACAATGCACGCTATGTGGATTAGGCACATGTCAGGGGTTTAAAACTTGTGCTGCATATAGAAGCTTGGTATTTTGAAGAATTTTAACCTATGCCCCGGCCCTCTGGATTACTTGTTTATAAAATGTGTATGTATAATTGTATATATAAGCTTCACTAATTTTGAAACATTGAACACATTATACAATATGATTCTTTTCTCGGGTTGATGAGACAATATGTCACACAAAGGAACTGTTTGATTACTTGTCCTTATTCTGATCTCCACAACCAACCCCTGCACATTCCCCTTCCCCTAGTATGCTACCTAGCTTCTCTTTTACTTCTACAAATGCATTGCACAGTGATTTCTCTATATATATCATAATAAGGACAGGTGACGCTTGTTCAAGTGGTTGAGCACTTCCACCACACACACATACACATACATATACACACATAAGCAAACAGACAATTCGACAGACCACCATTTGGCTCACTCAGTTCGAAAGACACATTCCTAAACTTTGCAATTAAGAATTATCCTAGATTAGGTAACATAGAAAAGATAACATACTTTCTTCACTACTGTTAAAGTGTCAACAATGGGTTAATTCCTTCAGTAGAAAAATTGATCACTCATTACCGTCCTCCGTAGGAGACTCAACGTCACTATCCATTACACACAGAGAAGTGCTTCCATTTGATGCATCCCACCTCATATCACCATTTCCCATTGGTGGTGGATACACAAAGTGGTGATGAGCCATAGGAAAATTACGAGGCAGGTGATAGGGTGTGATGTTGCAGCCTGCAGCTGCATCAACCATTGGACGCTCCAACAAAGACTCCTCTATCATGGATCCACACTCACCACCATCATCCTCACGATAACGAGGCAACTACAAAGTCAAGGGTTCAATGTAGTCATCAAAACCAAACTTGTTAATGACTCAATGCCCGTCTTTAACGGTGATGGTGTTCCGCTGCTCACGCTAGCAACGAGCGTTGGCTTCGCATGTTACGAAGCATATGAACTCAGATATACATTCGTGCATAGTCCGTTTGGTGTCATCGAATATCTTGGCATGTGGAGGAAGGGTCCTATGCGTGATTCTACCCACGTTTGGCATGAATCGGTCTTGCTCCGGAGTGATGCATCCTATAACTGCCTGGTTGAGATGTGCATATTTCATTACCTATTCAACCACTATTGGCTTTCTTACAAAACATATTCAATAAAAAAAGGACTACTTTTCCTTTACAAACTAAACATAATATTTAAAAAGAAGCCATTAAACAAAAGACTATCTAGAAATATCTCATTTTCTAACACTTTACGAGATTTTTCTTGGATACTCTCAACTTAGCCCTTAGAACTTCAAATTTCCCCTTAGGAAGAGCCTTGGTCATGATGTTTGCAATCTGTTGATCTGAGTTGCAATGAACAAGTTTAACTTCGCCATCATTCTCTGCTTGCCTGATTGCATGGAACTTCACATTTATATGCTTTCTACGACCATGTTGCACTGGATTTTTGGCCATAGATATTGTTGACTTGTTGTCAACCTTAATGACAGTAGCTTCAATGTCATTTTGCTCCAAATCACGTAGAATCTTTCTTAACTATAATATTTAAAAATTAGTGTGTTTTCTTACTATACTCTTATATTAAATAGATACTACTTTTTAATAGTGCTCAATTATCAAAAACATCTAATAAATAGAGACAACTTAGTAAACTATACCGTCAAGTTATTATTTTCCTTAATGGACGTGAAATGAGCTAAAGTGATACCTATTTTGGGACAAAGTAAGTAGTAGTATATAGTTGTGTCGTTTCAGGTCAATACTCATTTTCCCAACTGTGAAATCATATCTATCTCGGTGCATACCTTCTTCTCGTTCACTTCGCCCTGGTCCCACGTGTCCCCCCTGCTCTTAAATTTTGTAGCAATATATATGGACACTTATTACTTGACAAGAACCACATACTATACATAGAAGTGTGATGTGTATAGTATGTGGCTCTTGGCAAGTAATAAGTTCACATATATATAGTTACAAAATTTAAGAGAAAGGGGGGACATGTGGCACCAGGGCGGAATGAACAAGAAGAAGGTATTCACCGGGATAAATATGATTTCACAGTTGGGAAAATGAGCATTGACCGGAAACAACATAACTATATACTACTACTTCTTCCGTTCCAAAATAAGTATCATTTTAGCTCATTTCACACCCATTAAGGAAAATAATAAATTGAAGGGGTAGTTCACTAAGTTACCACTATTTATTAGATATTTTTTTTATATAATTGAACACTTGCTCGTCTCTTAGGTCCTTTTTTTCGGTGCAACACAGGAAAGCGCCCTCTTTTTGTCATCCCTGCAGCTTTCCAGATTTTGTATTGAACGCATGGCGTAGCTAGGACCCTTCAAATTCTGGTCTCGTCTATGGATTTTTTTTCCCTATCCTATTGTCGAGACGAATGTGGCCATACCCAGAGGACTATCGCATCAGCAAGACGACTTTCTAGTCAGATCCTTCCTGCGCTTCGGATATGAAGAGGCCGCGGAATGAAGTTGTGCTAAATGAACGAGTTGTCCTAAATGCCCCTTGTTAGCTGTCGCAGGAAGTGGTGAGGGCTCAGGAAGTGAAGCAAACTCGACCAAAGGACAAGTTAATAAATTGAAGGGGTAGTTCACTAAGTTACCACTATTTATTAGATATTTTTTTTATATAATTGAACACTATTAAGAAGTAGTAGTTCTTTAATACAAGAGTATAGTTGAAAAAATATACTAATTTTTGTCCCGAATTCATATGATGAAACTTGTTTTGGGACAAAATATTTTTTGGCTAAACTCTAAAGTGACATTATTTCGGGATAGAGGGAGTATGTCTTACTTAAAATTTAATTCAGCCATTTGGCCATTTCCCTTTTACTTTTCTCCTTTTTCAACAATTTATAGATTCAATCCTATTCAAACCGGCCCCATTCATTCAAATTCATTTTTATGAAAGAACTCCTTATTTCAGAATTCTATAATAAGACAATTATTTATATGAGTCGATGTGCTAGAAGCAATATATCTAGTTATTTGAGCTAGTTAATTATTTGTGAATTACCAACTAACATACTACATAGAATACTAGATCTCATGCCCATAAATATGCTGCAAGAGCTAACATCTTATCAAAAAATTGGATGTAGTTACGGTCTACACAACCTAACATGTGTTTGATCCTTAGTTTTTTTAGTATGTATCTAATATTAAAATTCTCATGAAACAAATTGGACCTATACTGGGATTTCATCTTATCTCCAAGACAGACACTTTAGAACAGTCAGTTCCCCCCAATCATGTTAGCCTTCAGTTAGAGCATTCAACAATTAACAGCTCTGTAGGATCTATAAACATTACTCTTACTATGCCAATACTTGAGACTTTGGAGTTGAAATATTGTGTTGATGTTAATCATGTTGATATGGCCTCTCGAAATCTTGTAAACTTGTCAATCCTTACCACCTATACAGATAAATTTAAGTGCTTTTATGTGAACCCAATAGTTGATAGGATTAAGCACCTCTGCTTGGATGGCTCATCCCTATGGATGAAAAAAAATCTCCGCTTGTGAACTAACTATTTGGTCGGTATCTATACCAGATAGCCTTGATGTATCACTTAACTTTCAAAGCCTAAGAATTTGTGACTTTTAAGATTTCTGTTAAATGTATCACCTGTGCACTTTGCAGTGGAAATTTCTAAACCTTATTGAACTTGAGTACTTGACTAATTGTTACAATTTTATATATATCTGTGTGTCTGTGTATAGTATATATGTGCACACACAGGCCCGGTACTTTACTCTTGTGGTAAGACTACAATGCATGCTATGTGGATTAGGCACATGTCAGGGGTTTGAATCTTGTGATGCATATAGAAGCTTCGTATTTTGAAGAATTTTAACTTATGCCCCGGCCCTCTGGATTTCTTGTTTATAAAATGTTTATGTATAATTTTTCCATATATATAAGGTTCACTAATTTTTGAAACATTGACCACATAATACAATATGATTCTTTCCTCGGGTTGATGAGACAATATGTCACACAAAGGAACTGTTTGATTACTAGTCCGAGGCAGAAAACGAAGCAAGTGAAGCTCTGATGATGATTCAAACAGTGAGGTTAAGGAAATTCAAGGGGACAACTAGTGAAATGTACTTGATACAACTCATGCTTGCTCATTCTATGAAACTTGAGAGGATGATCATTGAGCGGTGCAAGAGAACTAATGCCACAAATGGTAATCAATCAAAGTAGTGCAAGAGAAGTAATTCCAAAAATGGTAATCAACATTTGATGAAACTCGTAAGCTATCCTTAAGCATCACCAAATGTAGAAATCAAGTACACTTGGACTGATTCAAGTGTCATATTACGACTTAATTGGTCAAGTGCATTCATTTCATATTCAAACTTAATATTGATATAAGAACTTCATTGGGATTTCTGCACATAATCAAGGATTAAGACGTCTTCATCATCTTCAACAAAATATAAATTGGGATTTCTGCACATAATCAAGGATTAAGACGTCTTCATCATCTTCAACAAAATATAAAATAGTGAAATTTGACGGGGGGAGGGGGGGTCTAGTCTTAGTTTGTGGAAGATTAGAATGAGATCATCCTTTGTGTTACAAGGGTTATGGAAAGCAATTGAGGAGGCTTTTCCAAAAGAGTTGAAAGAATCAGACAAAGCAGACTTGAAGGAAAGGGCTTTGAGTGCGATCTTTATGAGCGTTACAGATAGAGTTATTCGAGAAATTGCTGAAGAGAAATCTACAACAGCATGGAAGAAGTTAGAAGATCTGTATTCTAAGAAATCACTGACAAACTGCCTCTACTTGAAAAATAGTTCGTACAATCTTCGTATGGAGCTTAATTCAATTATAATTAACTTGAAGAACTTAGATATCAAAATTGAAAGTGAGGATCAGGCCTTAATCGTGTTATGTTCTTTACCACCATCTTACGATACTTTGTTGATACATTGCTATATGGGAAAGATAGTATCTCATTTTATGATGTTAGTAATGCACTAAAATCTAAAGAGTTGAAGTAAAGCTTTCCAGATAGCAGAGCTGAGGGTGAAGGTCATGTGAGTAGGGGAAGAACACAACAAAAAGACTTTAAGAGAAAAAAGTATAGCGCTAGATCTAAGTCTAGAGTAAGGAAGCAGAACTGTTATAAGTGCGGGGAGCATGGTCATTACAAAAGAGGTTGTCCTAAACTAAAGGAGAAAAGAGCAAAGGAAAGAAAATATTGTTGACACTGATAAAAATTCTGATGACAGCAACTATGCAGGGGAAGCTTTTGTTGTGAGTTCTGATCATAGGCACAATTCTTGGGTTCTTGATTCTGGTGTAACTTTTCACATCTGTCCACAGAAGAATTGGTTTGCAACTAAGCAGACAAGTGGAATTGTCTACCTAGGTGACGATAATCCATTAGAGGTAGAGGGGATTTGTAATATCAAATTGAGAATGTTTGATGGTATTATCAGAAATATTTAGTGTTGACATGTTTCTCGAATGAAGAGAAATTTGATTTCTCTTTTGACTTTGGATGATCAAGGGTATAAATTTCATTCAGAGAATGGAACACTTAAAGTGTGTAAAGGCTCCATGGTACTCATGAAGGGTAAGCTTCATTCCAGCCTGTATTATCTTCAAGCCAGAGTAGTTGAAGGGGAAGCAACTATAGCTTCTAGGAAGTGTAATCCGAATCAATCTCAATTGTAGCACTTGCGACTTGGTCATATGAGTAACAAGGGATTGTCTTTGTTGAACAAGTAGAATTTGTGGGATGGTTACAAATATCAAGGTTTGAATTTTTATAAGCATTGTGTGTTTGGTAAGCAAACAAGGGTAAAGTTCAGAAAGAAGGCAGAGCACAAGACCAAAGATAAGTTAAATTACATACATTCAGGCTTGTGGGGTCCAAACAGAATTTCCTCCAAAAGTGGTGCAAGGTACTTTATGGCTTTGTTTGACGATAACTCAAGAATGGTGTGGGTGTATTTTTTGAAAACAAAAGATGAGGCATTTCCAACATTTGTTAAATGGAAGATGATGGTAAAGAGGCAGACCGAAAGAAAAGTTAAGCTTCTTCGAACTGACAATATGGGTTGAAATTTTGCAACTTAGAGTTCAATAACTTCTGCAATAAAGAGGGCATAGTGAGACACTGCACTTGTGTTGGAACACCACATCAAAAAGGTGCTAGATATGAATAATCAACAGGCGAACTGGACCAAACCTCAAAAGGAGTTTTGAACTTAATAGTTGTGGTTAGAGATCTATTGACCAAATAACAAGTTGTATTGATAAGACAAGTGCAACACGAGTGCAATAGAGAGGGCATAGTGAGACACTGCACTTGACCTAACCTAAGACTCGAGACCCAAAAATTAAGAAGAAATCCTACTCCGAATCACAATATAGCATTTCTAATACTTTGATACAATTTAAGTAGTTTCTTATCGGACCCAAACTCCTAGATCTAGGTTAAATAAAACCCATTTCCCCTTTCTTTCTTTTCTCAATTCACTTCCATTCCCCTCTTTTAGATCAAAAGGTAAATCTTGGTGAGAATTGGAAGAGGATGTTGACTATACAATAGAAAGTTTTCGAGGTTTGGGAGATTAAGTTTATTTCAACTAATAAACACACTCATAATTTATTTGATGAAAAAATTAATCAAACACACAGTAATAAACAGATATATATACTGTCACAAAAACCAAAAAAATCAAAAAAAAATTAGGATGCTTTTATATAACTTACAGGTGAAATTTTATAACTCTCTTGAAGCACCTTTCCTTTTTTAGGGCTAAAATTTGAACAAATACCACCCTCCTGCAACTAGTAAAACAAATAAATTGTTTCAACTTTCTTTTCTTTCTGGGGATTGCACAAAAATTACATAAGAAAATATCAAATTAAAGTAAAACTCACCTTGTTAAAGCAATCCAAAGATAAAACTAAGCTGATTAATGGAAGTTTACAAGAATGGAAGATTTTATTTTATAAATAAAGTTTACTACTAACTAGTTTAGTCTTTTCTTATTCTTCTATACGGTAGTACATAACTTACATATTAAGAAATTACGTAATTAATGAATTAATTGGTATTTGTTTCAACACAACTACTTTTTTGGACTCAGGCCCAATTTTTAAAAATTACTTATTAAAGTCTATTTTATTTTATTTTAACAAGGTTTTTCAATTTTGTCTATATCACCTCAAAATTTATCTTATTAAAATTTGGCTAATAAAATATGATGTGTCATTTTATTTAGTCCACGTGAACTTATTTCCTCAATCCACTAGACATTATTAATAATTGAAAGAGAAATTACATCAATTCACTCTTGAATTTGACCATCAAACTTACTTTAGCACTTTAAGTATACACATGTTTATTTTTCCCTATCACCCTAAAAATATAATATTAGTCTCATAATGAAGAGTGCATTATACACGCATCAAGTCATTGCTACATTAGTGCCACCTATGTGCCATGTCAAAAATATTTTATTTTTAATATTTTTCATTTCTTTTAGTTTATGCACGAATTTTAAAGCTAATTAATTTTTTTAAAAAATACATAATGTTCCATGAAAATGTATCAAAGTTTTCAATTC
Organism: Solanum etuberosum; assembly: GCA_029582245.1. Lineage (NCBI taxonomy): Eukaryota > Viridiplantae > Streptophyta > Magnoliopsida > Solanales > Solanaceae > Solanum > Solanum etuberosum. The sequence continues at coordinate 17,674 of JAJONR010006890.1, read as the reverse complement.
CAGTTTACCATTGTTGTCATTTGTTCTTAACTTGGAATTGTCCGATAAAATCTCGTTTTTCTTAATTGAGGGAAAAAATTTACCCGTACTGGGTGTATGCACCAAACTAATGCAATTTCCATTATTACATGATTTAATGAAGTAAAACACATGTTAATTATTTAAGATTAAGTAAAATGAACTATAAATTTAAACACATGACATGCATTGAATTGATGTGTACAGCCGGTGTGGGTAAGTTTGGTAGAGTGTATGTAAAATTGATGGATAATGTGTATATGTTGTTTGGTAGAGTGTATAACAATAATGTTAAATAGAGTGTATTAGTAATGCTTGCATTAACAATGCATGTATTAGTTATGCTAGCATTAATTATACATAGATTATTTTTATACATTGTTTGATTTGATGCATTAAAAAAACATGCATTGCATTAAAAAAATCTTTATAAAGATACCCACCACTATTATGGTGGAAAAGATGTAAAAAAGGTTTTAAGGGGCAATTGAGCCTTTAATCATGCTAATGCATGCATTAAAACTATTGAATTGCCAATACCTAAAAATTTATGGTATTAGTAATATATACCTTAATACACAATAAAGTGTATAACTAATGCAAACATTAGTTATACATACGTTGGAAAAGAGTACCAAACAAGGTACTAGTAAAACACCAGGCTAATGCATGCATTATTTTTCCTAATATACTCTACCAAACGATACGTGTTGCATGGGAGTATCTTTTCTCCTAAACTTCTCCGTGATTCGAGGGGATGTAGACCTCCTCAAGATGTATAACTTCTCCGTGATTCGAGGGGATGTAGACGGCCTCCTTGAGATGTATTCGATCTCCGAGAACGTCGGGAAGCACTTCATCGTTTCAAGTCGATCTCCGGAAAGAACTTCATTACCACTCTTTCGAAGAACTATGTAGTTGATGTTGTGGCTTTCTCCAATGCTTGTTGCATGTTAGTTCCTTATTTATAGTTGTAGGGGGGGGAGGGGGGACAAGGTTGCTTATGATTGACCAAAAGATGTCATTGTGACACTTGATGGATTGTGATTGGTTCTTGAATTTGACTAGGACTACCACATCATTTGGACACGTGGCGTCATCTTGTTGGTCTTGGGTGCCTATTCATTGTGATATGTGGCATGAATTTGGGATTTAAGGTGAAATGAACCTTGAACTTGAATTTAATAAAATAGACTTAGTTATTTGTAAATCCCAAATTAATCATTCAACCCAAATAAACATGGATTTAATCCAAATTTGTATGAATTGGATCCAATATAATTTACGCGTCTACAATGTGTAAATACCAAACCTGGTATTCGAACGTGTATTTCTCTTATGTCAAAGAAATTTAAAATTTATATCTTATCAATAAAAAAATATTTTTATCTTATTTACATAGTATAACTTTTCGATGAAATTCCCTTCTTCCTTGAAAAATAAGTATTCATTTTCAATCCCTTTATCGCAACAAAAACATCACTCACCTCCTATGCTTCTAAGACCATCTCCAATCACTCTCTAATTCACCCTCTACTCTCCAATTGTAGAGAGTATGAATACTAGTTCTCCAAATTTGGAGAATTAGTATTCATACTCTTTATTTCACTTTTTGAATATTATATTATTATTTTTATTATTTTGTAACTAACATATTATTTTTCATATAAGACAATTAATTAAATCTCTAAAATTTACAATTCTTTTTAAATGTAATTTAACATTTTAAAATATATATTATTTAATAGATACTACTTTCATCCCGAATTAATTATATTTCAATTTTTTATTAATTTTCGTCACTTAAAGTAATATAATTTGATATTATTATTAATTTTCACTATGGAGAATGCACAAAATTTAAATGGTAAGATGGAAATTTTAATTTAAAAATATAATACATAACAAAATAATTTTAAAACAAGATAACAATACAATACATAACATAATAATTTTTAAAATTCCAACAATAATTTAGTAATCCGGTAGGTCCTTTCTAGATTATACAATATTCGGGAAAAAAATTAGTGTATGATCCAGAGAATTGTTATGGTTGTGATTGCGGGTGTGCTTGTTGATTTCTTTTTTCAATTATTTGTAGTTGTTCTTAACTTCTTATTGCATGTATTCACGAATAATTTTTAGCTAGACATAAAAAAAAATTAAGGACAAAAATGTTCATTTTGAACTTCATAATGCATTAATAGAGCATTTATATGAGCAACGTAATAATCTTGAAAGTTGAGTATTTATGTAATTGTATTTCATTAATTATTTAATTTTTATTTGAATTGTCTATTAATGCGTATATTATATAATATTTGCTTGGAATATATGTTATTTAGAAATTTAGAATAAAATATAATTTAGAGTAAAAAATGTTACTAGTAGTTTTGTTGAGAACATTATTCCATTGACATTTATAGGAATTAAACATTGCTAAGTATGTATACCAATTTATTAATCTCAAATTATTGCAATGATCTTATTCTTTTACATAAATTTACTGAATTTTATTTATACAATGCATGTTGGCAACTAGCTAATTTGTGGTGCAGTGGTTTGTTTGTTGCTATTGTTTAGGAGTCAAATAAGTTATTTATTTCCTAGTCTTTAGGCCACAGAAGGATTAGTGGAGTCAGTTTAGATCAGAATAATTAGGAATAATAGACGGATTATGTTATTAGTAGTTTTTATCTATTTAAGAGAGCACTTCCACTTGTTTCTATCAATGTCACTACAGGAGAGATGTAATCCTTTCTGATAGATGAGTGATATTCCATTCATATACAGCCCCGTGCTTTGATTTTTGACTTGCTTCTATTTGGTGTCTATACACATATTGTCGTAAATTATTGAGTTTCTTTGAAGAAATTAGCTTCATAAGAATGAAACATGCCCCTCGTTTCCATGCTTCATCCACTATTGCTCTATTCATCATTGATGACATTACTAATTACAAATGAAAACAAAAATCAGAACAAAGAGTTGGCATTGCCACTTTCTTCAACAAATCAAGTTACAAGAAAGAACTAGTTAATGAATGCCACTGCAAGAAGTCTAAGTATGCTAAATGTTAATCGGTACAAAAACATCATTCAGGGTGGGTATGATAAAAGAGGATCCAAGAGAGATCAGTGCCTCAGTTCTTCGTTTCAAACTAGAATTTTTAACCAGATGGGATTAGTAGAGCTAGTGTTCCCCGCAGTTACTGCTTGATCCAAAAGGTGAACAAATATTCATGTCCTTTTCTCTTTTCTCCCCGCGATTATTGCTTGATCCAAAAGATGAACAAATATTCATGCCCTTTTCTCTTTTCTCAGCAACATATCAACCATATCACAAAGTATGGGAAATGTTAATCAGAACCAAAACAATCCCCGCGGTTACTGCTTCATCCAAAAGGTGAACAAATATTCATGTCTTTTTCTCTTTTCTCAGCAACATATCCACCGTATCACAAAGTATGCGAAATGTTAATCAGAACCAAAACAATCCCCGTGGTTACTGCTTGATCCAAAAGGTGAACAAATATTCATGTCCTTTTCTCTTTTCTCAGCAACATATCCACCGTATCACAAAGTATGTGAAATGTGAATCAGAACAAAACAATCACCGCAGTTACTGCTTGATCCAAAATGTGAACAAATATTCATGTCCTTTTTTCTTTTCTCAGCAACATATCCACCGTATCACAAAGTATGTGAAATGTTAATCAGAACAAAACAATCCCCACGGTTACTGCTTGATCCAAAAGGTGAACAAATATTCATGCCCTTTTCTCTTTTCTCAGCAACATATCCACCATATCACACAATATGCGAAATGTTAATCAGAACCAAAACAATCCTCGCGGTTACTGCTTGATCCAAAAGGTGAAAAAATATTCATGTCTTTTTCTCTTTTCTCAGCAACATATCTACTGTATCACAAAGTATGCGAAATGTTAATCAGAACCAAAGCAACATTCAACTTGGGTATGATCAAGTGCGAGTTGATGAAGTTGATAGTAGACGAAAGAGAGATGAGCCAAGACAGTGGCACTGGAAAGGATACCTCTGTTTTTGAAAGACACTATGTGCGACGACAAAAGAGGAACCAAAAAAGATCAGTATCCCAGTTCCACGTTTCAACCTAGAACTTTTAGCCAGATGGGATTTGTGTGCCCATAAGTGTTGGGGATTGACAACATCAGAAGAAATTGCAGCACATTTGCGAGGTAAACATACCTCCTTCACCAAGTTGTTGCATGACTTCCATAAATTTGGCATGAAGATCCACCGTCCATTTTGTGCATGCCCTTCACCTAACAGTCTTATAAATAGCATTGTTTTGCCTTTTCCCTTCGTTAATCTCATTTGTGCTTTTTCTACCTCTCTACAAACTTACAAAAGCCTCAAAATCCATCTCAATTCCATTCTTATACACAACACATATCCCAACAAACAACTAGAATCCCAAATACAGACCACAAGTAGTAACTGGAATCTTTAGTATCAATCTCAAACAGAAGATTTTCTCACAATTGGATGCTAGCATAGATGCAGAACATGGGATTATTAGCCTCGTGTTTTGATTTTTTACTTGCTGAGTTTCCTTGTTGAATGAAACATTTCAATACATTTAATCACTTTATAGACAATGGAAATCATTTCAATGTGGATAAAGAAAAGACACAAAACTACGCGTACAAGAGGAACAATAAAGTTTCATACAACTAGCAAAAGGAAGACAAAGTCAATCTCAAGAAAAAATGTTTTTTCTTTGGAAACAGAATAAATTCATCTGTCATTTATCCTGAGGAAGCAACATGTTCAAGAGGTTGGTAACCAACGAAGCTTGGGCTGCTTGGCTGCCCAATAAAAGGATTATTCTTTGGTGAATGTCTCAACATTCTTGAAGTCCTGAGGTAGATGAAAGACAAGACATAACTAAAGATATGGTGATCTTTTATTTAGATAAATTTTCTCGTCTAACACAGATTGATGCCTTCCATTGCACTGTTTTACTCATTTTATCTATATATTAATCAGTCTTACTCATGTATTCTCATTATAACATACACTTTGCTTGGCGGTAGCCGGTATCCCTTTTGGTTGCAATTTGTTGGATGCAGAACAAGGTGTTTTCAGTTGTAGTATTCTCATATTATACATACAAATCCAGCATAATGCCGGTTGTATTCTTCTTTGTTGAACCAATCACTAATACACTAGAGTTATCATACTGTTAAAATTCATCACACGAAAGATAAAATGGATTTGTCCATCTTAACCAACTCTCAAATAAATTGCAGCAGACCTAATACCATAGTTATGAACATGTATGAAATGAATCGAAGACATTTAACATCGACTACTAAAATTGAGATTTACACAGATGCAAGAACAATAAAGGAAGTTAGGAACTTAGTATTAATATAAATGACCAATAGTAATCTGTTATCTTTCTGATGTTTATTTAAAGGATCTCTTATATATGAATTTGGTTTTATTACTGAAAGAACTCAAAACTATCCACAACATGATAAAGAGGAAGTAAGTCACGTACGTATCAAAATAATAACAGATGGAAATACAATGCTTATTTAATATCTGTATATCATACACACATTCTCAATCCGTAAGTAAGCAAATCACAAAAACAGTTGCAGAATACTATAAGTGATCCCACCAGTAGTTCAACTAATACATCTTATGTAAGCCTTTTTGTTCTTTCTAACTGCTTCAGCCGATAAAACTCCTTACTGTAAAGAAAATTAAAAGAATTAATCTTGTAATTAAGGAGTGGTTAAAACAAAAATATAATCATTCTTCCATGGCACAGCTAATACTATCTATTGTTGCTTATTCTTTACTCCCTTTAGTCCGTATTAAGTGAATTAATATAAGAAGCTAATTAATTTGGGGTGTGGGACTAAAAGTTATTTGTGATCTGCTTGAGTCGAGAGCAATTATTTGCACATTTAGACTTCAGCTCCCATTGAATCAACCACATACCTGATAAACAGTTTGAGACAGTGTGCTGGAGCATTGTTGATCTACTTGTGGATGAAGACGTCGAAATCAGAATTCCCCATCTCATCAACTTGCATATTCTTGATCACCAAGGCTGACTCGGCGACTGATTCCTCCTTGCATGACTTTATCTCAATGGATTTTAGAGACATCATGTATCCGAAGCAAGAAGGGATCATCCTAAGATATTGACATCTTCTTAACACCAAGTGCTCAAGGTATGGGAAAGCATCATCCGAAACATCCCATTCAGAAAAAGAAAGATCTTGCAGTTTCAAGAATTTGAGGTGAGGGAAATGCTCATCGGTCACTTTCCATACTTCGGATTTAATGGAAACATTTAGCAGTTTGAGTACCACAAGTCTGGGGAGGATTGCGACCTGATCAAGTCTAGATACGCAACCATTGGATAGTGTTAATTTCTTGAGACTTGGTGGCAAGTTCAGCTCAGTGGCCCATATCCCCAAACGACCCCAAGAAAACCTGAGCATTTCAAGATTGTTAAATTCAGGGAAAAAGCCATCACATGACAAAACTTCACATCTCAGTTTTTGAAGATTTGGTAACTTTTCCAAGATCCTGTTTGCGTCCTCCACACAAGAAAACCATGTAGAGGAAAGAGTTGTCAAGCCATCCATTTCTCGGAGAGCATTGTTTATATTGAAAATAGCGCGGTTGTATACGTTCAAATGGCGCAACTTGACCATCTTCCAGATGGTGTCTGGTAAAGTTACTCGTCCTCCAAGTCCTTTAACTATTAAAGTTTCAAGGTTCCAAAGATTGTCCGAGAATGATAATGAAGAATCTTCAGCAACTTTAACAGCAACATATCTCAAGCAGATTAACGCTTCTGGGAAAGAATCAATTACAGTGAATTCTAAATCTAGCACCCACAGGAACTTGAAACTGTTAAACGTGTGTGATGCATAACCTATTGAAGATAATCCAATTTTTCTTCCTTTCATCAAGTGGAAAGATTGTACATCTGAACAAATCGAATTCCATTCTGCAAGATTATCAACTTGAAATTGAAGGCATACGCGTCGTTGAATGCTATGCTTCTGAAAGGAAGTAGAAGAAGGATTCATATTATCATTGTCCCTGTTAATAGAGAAATTAATACGATCAGAATACATTTAAAAGATAAAATTGGTTCTACGAATTAAAATATTAGATTGTATTACCCTTCTATGCATTGTAGAAATTTCTCCACCTTGGCTTTCTTTTTACAAAACTCAAGCAACAAGTCATGAATGCGACATGTCTTGGTCTTACCATCGGAACTTTTCTTGGAAACCATCACAAGGTTTCTTCCAATAAGGTTCTTTAAGTAATTTTCTGCTATATCTTCGGAAAGCTTCTCTGTATGAGTTTTTACCAAACCTTCTGCTGTCCACAACCATGTTAACTTTGATACCTTTATCTCTTCGTCTTCTGAAAATACTCCAAAATACAAAAAGCAAGGTTTCAAATGAAATGGTAAATCTTGGTAACTAAGATTTATTATATCCTCTGACTTAGCCTGGATATGTGGACCTAAATTTATTGCAACTTGTTCCCAACAACGTTTTTCCTTCTCCATCGTTTCGAGAATACCTGCAACCAGGACAACTGAAAGAGGTAGCCCACCACACTTTTGTGCTATCTTTTGGCCAACATCTTCTAAGACAACAGGGCAACTTTTTTTGTTGAACACCTTATTCTTCAATAACATCCAACTTTCTTCTAGAGTAAGCTTTCGAAGAAAATAAGGATCACTAACGAGTTTAGCATGGTAGGCAACATGATCATGGCGAGTTGTCATGATAAGTCTACTTCCATTATTGGCTTCATAGAAGCAAGGCATTAGATCATCACATGCAGTAGTTTCCCAGACATCATCAATGAGGATAAGGTACCTCTGACCAAATAGAAGTTTACGCAACTTATCTGCTAATTCATTCTCTGGTAGTTTATCACTGATAACTGTATCCTTCTTAACAGTCCGAAGAATGGTTAGTAACAAGTCTTTACGTGTATATACTTGAGATACACAACATTGTGCACGGACATCAAAATGAGATACAACTAACTGATCAAGAAATAGTTTGTTAGCTAGAGTTGTCTTACCCAATCCGGCCATTCCAACAATTGAGATAAGATCCAATTCTGATGATCCTCTGATTAGCTTCCCCTTTAGTGTTTGCACCACCTCATCAAAACCCACCATTTCTTCTCTGATACTTGTAATCCGAGCAAGTTGTGACGTATGAGCACTGACAACATCAGTGGTAGTATGCAATACCAAGTCAGCAACTTTCTTTTCATCATGATTCCTCATTACCTCCTTCATGAGTAGTGTAATCTCCTCTATGATGTCTCCAATCCAGAGAACAAGGCACCACTCAGGGATGTCATTATTTATGCAACCGACAACCAAATGATACACCTCATATGCTATAGCAATCACCTGCATTGAAAAATATTGGAACGATCCACCGTGATGCTTCTGAAAGTGCTCCAATTGCTGCTGAATTGTCCAAACTTGGCTCTCTATAGAATAAAGTGAGTCTGAATAGAGGCTTAGATACTCCTTCAGGTGGTCTAAAATGATATCAATTGATCCCAGTCCATCAATCTTAGGTAATTTGGAGTGAAATGACTTTCGAGTGATGAGGTAGATCAGTGCTTGTATACTCGGAATATCGCCTGAGAAATCAAGAACTGGCACTTGATTTGACTCCCCAACAGCCATGTCTTCCTTCTCCTCCACGCTGTCATACAACGAGTAAACTAGAAGCCCTGCATCAATAATTGCGGTATCAAGATCTTTAAAGGCCTCTCTTGGTAGATTGATGAGATTGTCTCTCAAGAAGTTGAGCATTGGCATTTGATCCTTGAAAGTAATGGGTAGCTCTTTCAAACGGTGTACGAGAGTCTCCACAAAGCCATATTTAAAATCAGAAACATGCTCAGCTTCGATATTTGGATGGCATCCTGATTTTAGAGCTTGCAGGACATCAACATAGATCTTTCGGATACATGGTTGAATAGGCTGAATCCTCTTCTGAAAGTCGGAAAATGAAGCATTCAGTTTAGCTGAAGCCAACTTTTTTTCTTTCCAATGGTTTGGCAAATTCAACCAAGAAATCATTGCTGCATGACCAGCCACAACTAAAACATGAGTCAAGAAAGTATGTGTGGCTTTGAGGATCCGACTCATCCGAGGATCTATCTGAAATAAAGTAGACAAAATTTCTCAATAACTTTAACTCCTTTACAACCTCTTCCATTGGCTGTTTGCTTGAGTGAGGAACTATGTCGAAATAAGGATGACAAATCTCTGATAAATCAGTGAGATTCCTTACAACAGTATCAATGAATTTCTTTGCAAATTCGGGAGTAGCAACGATGGAGGAAAGTGGTAGTGATGCTTCGGGAAAGGAGTATTTATCTCTGATTTCCAACTTAGTCTCACAAATGTGTTCTACCAACTTAAAGAACACGGATGCAACATCGCCGGGATAGTTGATTCTTTTGACTTCAGCTTCAGCACAAGAAAAAATGTCTTGGACTTTCTGTGTAGCATCGCAACATACAATTGTGAAGCTCTGCAAACTGAGAAACATATCTAGGAATTTAAAATTCATATAAATGATCTCAATTAGATTCTTTGGATCTTTATTAATCGGGAGGCTGGAATCCCATTCATTGGCAAGCTTTTCTAAATAATAAAGGTCATAATCTTTCCCTATAGACAAATATTCATATGAAGAAGAAGACATCACCTCTTTTTTTACAAGTTTCTGATCACACTTAGAAATTGTAACAATTCTACGTCCAAACAGTTTTCCGAAATAATATTACAGAAAAGGTGAAAAATATCTATGGCCAAATAGACACATATTCAAAGTTGATTGCTACACTTGGAAAACATTTATAATTTCTTGGTAGGTATTGGGGTCTTAATTCTGGTGGTTAGGATAGTTATTGCACTGTTAATGTGGGTTGGTGTTGTTGATAAGACTCTTAAATGGGAGTAGTTCTTGGGGAGTCAAGTGTGCAACATTTTCTTAGGCATGTTGATGTAACAATAGTTAGGCCATACCAAGTGCTCCACCCTTAACCAGATGTTTCGGGTTCGAGTCAGTCACATTTGTTAGGGAGTGCTTTCCCCAAATGTGGGACTTTCCGGCGCGAATCCAAATTTAATCGGACTCCAATTCGAATACCGAACACCGGATAGAAACCAAAAAAAATAAGGTTAGGCCATAGTGCTTGGTGTATATTTGTTGTTTTGTAATATATTGGTGTAAAGTTTATTAGTGTTGAAGGAGTTTTTGGTTATAATATTTGTATTGCATATAATGGTCAAATACCATACCTATATTAGAACATTATTTATTACTGCTGAATTCTTATAGTTACTGTATTATAGGTAGATTATTTTACTGTATTATTTAGTTATTCTGTTTCCACTATTCTAGGAGTCTAATATTTTATTTTCCCTGATCTCTGGATAGTTTCCACCGTAGGAGGGACTCTGCTATTTTGTTCATGTATATAGTTCAGTTTATAATTGATTAATAAAGTAATCGTTTGCTTCATCTTGCTCAAGTCATTATATTTTTTCAGAGCTCTCGTCTTAACTCTCTCGAGATTATTTTTTTCGATACTGGTTGTGAAAATTCTGAGTAGTCTTGGGTTCGATTTTCGTGAGATTTCCACTGCAATTCGAGCAAGAGATTCTATCATCTCTTATGATGAGTTGTATGCGAAACTAATTGATTATGAGCTCTTTCTCAAACATGAGGAAGTGAAGAAAGAAACCAGTGCCATAACTGCTGCTATGGTAACTCACAACAAATCCATCAATTCCAACAATCGCGCTGCTCGTCGACCCAACAACACATCACAGTGGCATTCCAGCAATCGTACAACTGCTCCTGCGCAAGGGCGTTACATCAATAACCCTATTCGCTGTCAGTTATGCAATAAACAGGGTCATACTGCTAATGTTTGTCGGTCACAGTCTCACAATCATTTAGAGGCAAAGGCCAATTTTCTTTCAGGTAACCAAGTTGCAGAAAATCAATGGATTGTTGACTCCGGTGCTACTCATCATGTCACAAAAGATTCTACCAATCTGGATGAATATCACGGTTCAGAAGGCATAGCTATGGGCGACGGTAAAAGAATTTCAATTACTCATCATGGTTCTACTGAATTAGATGCATCTAATAATGCTTTTAAACTGACTGATACTTTGTGTGCACCTTCTATCAAACAAAACATTCTTTCTTTCTTTGTGAAGGACTTGAAAACGCGGGCGCCACTGGTCTCCGGTCGGAATAGGAATGGACTCGATGAGTGGCCCAATTTCACCGTTAATAAACCTACTGTTCAAGTTGCCACTACAACGGTTCCTCGCCAAGTATGACACCGTCGCCTTGGCATCCCCATTCAAGAATCTTGAATTTTGTTTTGAATAAATTTTCTCTTCCTGTTTCATCCCCGAACAAGTTTACTTTCTGTAATTCTTGTTGTTCAAATAAAGTTCACCATTTTCCATTCAATTGCTTATCTCTAATTAGTACTGCTCCACTGCAACTACTCTTTATTGACTTGTGGGGTCCATCGCCTGTCCTTTTCATTGATAAAAAATGATATTATTGTGTGTTCATTGATCAGTACACCAAGTATATTTGGTTGTACACTCTTAAAAACAAACATGAGGTTCGAGACATTTTTTCTAAGTTTCATCCCTTAGTGGAAAAATATTTTAAGAAAAAAATTGTCTCTCTTTATACTGATGGAGGTGGTGAATATAAAGGTCTTGATCCGTATCTCACTTTAAATGGAATTGAACACCTTGTATCACCTCCTCATACACCTCAAAGAGTGGCCATAGCGGAGCGTCGTCATCGACATATTGTTGGAACTGCCAAAACACTTTTACACGAGGCATCCCTCTCTTCAAGTTTTTGGTCGTTTGCTTGTCAACATGCAGCTTATCTTATTAATCGATTGCTCACCCAACTTTTAAACAATAAATCTCCATATGCAAAATTGTTTGGTGTTGCACCCAAATATGACTCACTTAGAACTTTTGGTAGTCTACGTTACCCATGGCTTAAGCCTTACACCAACCATAAGCTTGAGCCTAGGTCCACTCCATGTGTCTATATGGGATTCTCACAAGTTCATTATGCACACCAATGTTTTGATCCCATTAACTCAACATTTTTCATCTCACACGATGTAAAAAAATTTGAAAATATTTTTCCCTTTCACACAATATTCTCACATCTTAAAAATAAATCTTTTACGCTTGCGTGGGAAGTTGTTAACGCACCTACAGATTCTCAAATTCAAACTCTTTCACCTGTTATTTCACCACTTCCTTCTCCTCTTCCTGTTCGAGACATTTCTACCAGTGGTCAAGCTTGTGAGTCCGTCTCCACCGACCAGAATCATGCGCATCCCTCAAGTTCAGGTAATTCACTTTCCCCTGCTTCTTTGCAACAACCCCATAATACAGCCCCTAATCTTATCACCTACCAGCGTCGAAACAAAACACAAATTTTGTCCCCTGCTTCTACAACCTATCCTACACAACCAGCGAGCTTGCCTTCAAATCCTGTAACCTCATCACCTCCTCCGCCCCCACCTCCGCCTCCTCCTCAAACCCGCCCAACGACCCGATCACAAAACAATATTTTTTGCCCCAGAAAACCATTTACTTGTCTTGTCCAACTTCCTGCCAATGTTTCCCCTTATACCTTCAAGCAGGCTCTTAAACACTCAGAGTGGAGGTCAGCTATGAAAGCTGAATTTGATGCATTAATTCAGAATCAAACATGAGAACTGGTTCCTAAAGATTCTAATAAGAATGTTGTTGATTGTAAGTGGATTTACAGGATCAAAAAGAAAGTCGATGGTTCTGTTGACAGGTACAAAGCTCGGTTGGTTGCTAAAGGGTTCACTCAGTGTCCAGGTCTTGACTACCACTGCACATTCAGTCTGGTTGTCAAGCCTACGACCATTCGTATTGTTCTTACACTTGCAGTTCAGCACAATTGGGTTTTACATCAACTGGACATCAACAATGCTATTTTACAAGGCACACTTGAAGAAGAGGTTTTCATGAAACAACCACCTGGATTTGAGAATGCATCTCATCCCTCACATGTTTGTCGTTTGCGTTAAGGCTATTTATGGTCTCAAGCAAGCGCCTCGTGCTTGGTACAATGAACTGACATCCTATCTTTTCTGTTTGGGATTCATCAAGTCTCACTCTGATCCCTCTCTCTTTGTTCGCAATAACTCATATGGTGTTGTGTATATTTTAGTCTATGTTGTGGACATCATCCTTACAGGAAACAGTTCTTCACTAGTTCATCAGGTTATCTCTTCTTTGGCTTCCCATTTTTCCCTTAAAAATCTTGTCCCACTATCCTACTTTCTTGGAGTTGAGGTTCATCGAGATAGCAAAGGACTTCTGTTGTCACAAGCAAAATATGTCTCAGATCTTCTCCATGACCTTTTGATGCAAGACTGTAATGGTGTTTCCACACCCATGAGCTCTTCTGAAAGTCTTATGCTAAATGATGGTACTCCATCACATGATGCTATTGAATATAGAAAGGTCATCGGAAAGTTGCAATACTTGTCTTTTACTAGGCCTGATGTTTCTTACTCAGTGAATAAATTGTCTCAATTTATGCATGCCCCATCTGAAGCTCACTGGAGGGCTGTTAAACGCCTCATTCGATATCTCAAAAGCACTGCTGATTATGGCATTAGAATTACTCCAAGCAGCAGTCTTAACCTCTCTGTGTTTTCTGATGCTGACTGGGCTGGAAACCTCTCTGATCGCAGTTCCACCTCAGGTTATATTGTTTTTCTTGGGCTGACTCCAATTAGTTGGTCATCAAAAATCAACGTACCATTGCCCGCTCGTCCACTGAAGCAGAGTACCGAGCTATTGCTAGTGTAGTTGATGAGACCACTTGGGTGACAAATCTTCTCAAGGAACTCCATGTCAAAATTCTCACACCACCTCCATTTTCTGTGACAACCTTGGTGTCACCTACTTATGTGAGAACAATAATTTGCACAGCCGCATGAAGCATATCGTTGTTGACTTCCACTATGTTCGCCAATAGGTTAACGATAAGCGCCTTACATTCAAGCATATTCCTAGTTCTGACCAGCTGGCTGATTCGCTCACCAAACTGCTTCCAAGAACCTCATTTCATGGCCATTTGTCCAAGCTAGGTGTTGTTCCACTCCATCTAGCTTGAGGGGGGGGGGGGGTGTATTAGAACATTATTTATTACTGTTGAATTCTTATAGTTACTGTATTATAGGTAGATTATTTTGCTGTATTATTTAGTTATTCTTTTTTCACTATTCTAGGAGTCTAATATTTTATTTTCCCTGGATAGTTTCCACCGTAGGAGGGACTCTGCTATTTTGTTCATGTATATAGTTCAGTTTATAATTGATTAATAAAGTAATCATTTGCTTCATCTTGCTCAAGTCATTATAACCGACACTATCACTTTTTCGCAAGTTTCACATTTCAACTATTAGTTATTCCTTTTTTTTATCTGAACTATCATCACTTATGTATTAAAACACATACATAGATGTACATCACAAGTTAGTTGTACATGTTCTTGAATAATAAACTCAAGATACTTGAAACTTCTTTTCTTTTGGATGAATTGTGTATCAAGCCCCACTTCCATGTCAAGCTCAAAAATTACGACACTAAACTTGCATTCCAAGTATTCTAAAAGGAACTAATGGCAGTCTTTATTGCCGTTGTTTACTTTTTTTTAAAAAAAGATAAGAAATTTGAGCTCAAATTTTGTGAGTCCATTAGCGATGACCTATTAAATGATGCTTATTGTTTTCAAAAAGAGGACACCATTTATTTTGGAGTTTGTGTCACGAAATAAAAATTCAGGATTATGTCAAGTTTTTTTTCTCGAAAAAGAAATTGAAGATTATCTTGATTTTTCATTTGTATAAGTCAATAAATTTTTTGAAATATGTTTAACCATTTTCTTAATTACTACTTTATGGAATAATCTTTTTCATTTGTACAAGTCCATAAATTTTTTGAAATACGTGTAACTGTTATCTTAATTACTACTTTATTGAACTGTTTCAGTAAAGAAAATTAATAAAAGAAGTGTAAAGATGGATTTTGGGCCCAACTCAACCCCAAAAGCAAGCTCGTGAGGGGAGGTTTGTCCAAGTCCATATAAGATGACCAAATTCTCATCCCTCTACCGATGTGGGACATCTTAACAAAGAGCTTGTGTGCAACGCTGATAAACCATAATATCAATATTGGACTTATTTCACTCTTTGTTAGCATCTGATAATAGATAAAAGTAAATCAGATATTCTAATTGTGATATTAATAATTTGATGTTTGGTCAAATTGTCCTGATTACTTTCATCTTTATAGTCCTTCTGCCAAAATACAGAGTCCATGAAAAAAAAAACTCAGCTTATTCAACTCTTATGTAGCTAATCAGTATAAAATTGTGTTGCAAACACTACCCGATATACTACCATAAACAGCTATTGACTACTTCGACTTCATAGAAGAGAGGAACATAAAGCCAACTACATTGTGGAAAAATATTTTTATGAAATTTAACTTTGGTGATCCCAATTTGGAGAAGGTTGTCCGGTTGCAGCTTGAAGTAGCAACGAACGATTAGATACGACATGTTTTAGCAACAACAAGCATTATTAGCACCTTAGCTTCTTTTGAGTTCCCAAATTATATTTGGTTAACACATGGTAGTAATAGAACATTATTCCATTAACATTTGTACATCCAGGTTTAGTTTGAAAAATCAAACAAGAAATCACTTAATCGAGATTTTGTTTGGAGTACCAATACATATAAATACTACTTATTTTAAAATAATTTTTTTAAACAAATTATTCAGATAAATAGATAAATTATTAAATGAAATAATCCAAGTCTTTTCAATATTTCTCCAGTACAAGTGTTATGCATCTGAAACTCCATTGCCATTGAGAAGTAATTAATGGACACAATTATACCAATTTGTGGGGTAGTGGTTTGTTTGTTGCGGTTGTTTAGGCTATAGGATTAGTGGAGTCAGTTTAGATTAGAATAATTAGGAGTAATAGGTGTGTTATGTTATTAGTAACTTTTATCTATTTAAGGACTCTTGTAATTGAGAAATAAAGAGCACTTCCACTTGCATATTACTTTCCTTTATTATTTCTTTCAATTTCTATCAATATCACACCACCATCGCTTATATATCGACTGTCTAGAGGAGGAAGTTACGTTGCTCCTCGAGGTTACTACTTGATCCAAAAGTTGAACAAACATTCATGTACTTCTTTCTTATCTCAGCAATATATCAACTGTATCAGAAAATATATCAACATTCATAATGGATTTGATCAAGTGCGAACGATCCCTCAGATGGTTAGTTGAGAACATAAAAAAGGATTACCTTCGACCACATAGATAAAATTCATTACTCAGAATACTTTTCACCCTTAGGAAGATTGTAGTTCTCTGGGATTTAAATTTTAGTAATTTAAAACCCCTCATGATGCCTTCTAAGCAAAGAAAAGAATTCAATAGTCATTTGATGTTGATTAACTATTTTGTGCAAAACCGCATTTACCAAAAACAAGACCTTAAAGCTTGCACCTTCATGTCATTCTATTTGAGACATGACAGTCTTGTTGTCAACCATTTTAAAGTCCAGAAATTTCACAGCCATAAATTTCTTCAATCCAGCATCTTCAACATTTTCAAGAGTATATCATAACTCTCTAGAAGTTTTACAAATACTGATAACGTTTGCAAGTCATCTTCCAAGCCGTTAAGAATATAATTTTTGCAGCCACAAATTCCTTCAATCCAGCATCTTCAGCATTTTCAAGAGCATACCATAACTCTCTAGAAGTTTTACAAACTCTGATAACATTTACAAGCCATCTTCCAAGCCGTTCATAATATAATTTTTGCAGCCACGAGTTCCTTCAATCCAGCATCTTCAGCATTTTCAACAGCATACCATAACTCTCTAGAAGTTTTACAAACACTGATAACATTTACAAGCCATCTTCCAAGCCGTTAAGAATATAATTTTTGCGGCCATGAATTCCTTCAATCCAACATCTTCAGCATTTTCAAGAGCATACCATAACTCTCTAGAAGTTTTACAAACACTGATAACATTTACAAGCCATCTTCCAAGCCGTTAAGAATATAATTTTTGCGGCCATGAATTCCTTCAATCCAACATCTTCAGCATTTTCAAGAGCATACCATAACTCTCTAGAAGTTTTACAAACACTGATAACATTTACAAGCCATCTTCCAAGCCGTTAAGAATATAATTTTTGCGGCCATGAATTCCTTCAATCCAACATCTTCAGCATTTTCAAGAGCATACCATAACTCTCTAGAAGTTTTACAAACACTGATAACATTTACAAGCCATCTTCCAAGCCGTTAAGAATATAATTTTTGCGGCCATGAATTCCTTCAATCCAACATCTTCAGCATTTTCAAGAGCATACCATAACTCTCTAGAAGTTTTACAAACACTGATAACATTTACAAGCCATCTTCCAAG